>SJYT01064093.1:188750-265085 GCA_006410635.1 Cephalophus harveyi
GCTGGACTGGAAGAAACACAAGCTGGAATCAAGATTGCTGGGAGAAATATCAATCACCTCAGATATGCAGATGACACCACCCTTATGGCAGAAAGTGAAGAGGAACTAAAATCCTCTTGATGAAAGTGAAAGAGGAGAACGAAAAAGTTGGCTTAAAGCTCAACATTCAGAAAACAAAGATCATGGCATCCGGTCCCATCACTTCATGGGAAATAGATGGGGAAACAGTGGAAACAGTGTCAGACTTTATTTTCTGGGGCTCCAAAATCACTGTAGATGGTGACTGCAGACATGAAATTAAAAGATGCTTACTCCTTGGAAGAAAAGTTATGACCAACCTAGATAGTATATTCAAAAGCAGAGACATTACTTTGCCGACTAAGGTCCGTCTAGTCAAGGCTGTGGTTTTTCCTGTGGTCATGTATGGATGTGAGAGTTGGACTGTAAAGAAGGCTGAGCTCCAAAGAATTGATGCTTTTGAACTGTGGTGTTGGAGAAGACTCTTGAGAGTCCTTGGACTTCAAGGAGATCCAACCAGTCCATTTGAAGGAGATCAACCCTGGGATTTCTTTGGAAGGAATGATGCTAAAGCTGAAACTCCAGTCCTTTGGCCACCTCATGCAAAGAGTTGACTCACTGGAAAAGACTCTGATGCTGGGAGGGATTGGGGGCAGGAGGAGAAGGGGACGACCGAGGATGAGATGGCTGGATGGCATCACGGACTCGATAGACGTGAGTCTGGGTGAACTCCGGGAGTTGGTGATGGACAGGGAGGCCTGGCGTGCTGCGTGCGATTCATGGGGTCGCAAAGAGTTGGACACGACTGAGTGACTGAACTGAACTTAGTTTAACCTAACTAATTCAGTCCACTTTTCCAAATTATTAATCACCAAGTTCTCGTAATTCCATCTCATCGGTATTTCTCAAATCTACCCGCTAACTGTAACCGCTGTCACTGCCTTACGTCGGGTATCATCTCTTGGCTGCCTTAACGGAACAGGTCTCCCTGCCTCTCATCTCGATCTTTTCTAATCCATTTTCTATATAGCCAGAGTCATCATTCTAAAGTGCTCGGACTTTATCTAAAACCAAACAATGGTTCCCCACTGTTCCCAGGGGAACAAGAGTTCCTTAAAATAACTGTTCCTTCAAAGCTCTCAGTAATCAGACCTCTGTTTACTTCTCCAGGCTGGTCTCTTGACATCTCTCTCTCTCTGCTTCAGTTCCATAACCATCCGACCTCCCTGGAACTACCAACGTGTAGGTTCATCGTTTCTTCTTCCTAGAACACGGTTGTCCACCTTGCCCAACTTTCTCAGTTAATCCCTTAGAAACCTATTCAGGCAACACCTCCTTTCTTGTGGTCTTAAGGCTGGATTGAATGTTCCAGAGTCAACCTTTGCTTAGCACTATTAGTGATCATTTCTTTGGGACATATAACTGTCTCTCTGCTTGACACTTCTCTGCTAGAGTAAAGGAACCTTGACATAGGGACCATTTTCTAGTTGTTATTCCATCCTCAGGGTTAGCACACAGTAAAGCTTTAAGGAGCATTTGTTAAATGACAAATGAATGAATGAAGACTTAAATCTAAGAAGCCTCTCTCCCAGCTTTCCTTCCTAGTTATTTTAGGCATTAAAAAAAAAAAAAAAGGAAAGAGAAAAGACTTCAAGTCTGATCTATCTGGCTTCAAATTCTTCTTCTACCACTTACAAACTGTGTGACCCCAGGCAAACAACTTAATCTTTCTTAGCCCCCAAATCTCCATTTGGGAAATGTAATCACATTTCCATGGAGTAATCACATCTCCATGATGGAGCTGTAAAACTTGGAGTCATGAACACAGAACAGCCACAGAGTGACAGGCACAAAGTAAATGTTAACTATAAAAGGTAGGGATAATATTATTCTTGTTATTATTGATCACATAAAAACTAGTCCAGTGGCAGCGGTGGAAATGCACTTACTTGGAAATGAGATTAACTTTTATTCCAAGCAGGAACAAAGAATAAACAATTAGACTGGAAATGAATCCAGGGAACTATATGGGAGAAAATGAACCTCTTCTCAGCAACCCTGCCAGCCTCCTCTGTCCTCATCCTTTATAGTTTTCTAAATACATTAGTTTTTTAAGCTACTCCCAATGTTCTTTCCTTTCTTGCCTCTTAGGACTCCTGTCATTAGCCCCTGCATTCTCCATGTTTTTGTCCCCCGTCATCTTTAAAACTCCTCTCTGCAAATTTCCTTTTTGATAGCCCTGACCAAGAGGAAGCAGACTGTCAATGAGCATAAGTAAGACTGACCAATCCATCCTGACTTAAAACACCACGTCTTAATCCCAGGTCTTCAAAAGTCCACATCAGTCATTTCACACACGTTGCTTGAATACCTACAGAGCGAGGCCTGGGGCACTGAGCTAGGTGCTTCTTTCTTCTCTAAACAAACATTAATTAGTTACAGACTACTGGCCACATCTAATTAGAATAAAATTTCTTGGAGAAAAGCCAGTCCCCTTCCACACTGAGGCTTCCTTCATACCCAGACAGAGGGGGTTTATTTTGTTATTGTTGTTGTTTTGAATAAATCATGTAGCAAATGGTAGTACACATGATATTTCATTTTTGTATACGTGAAAATAGGCAATTATTCGTGAAAATTAGGCATTCATTTGGTTGAACCAAAGGCATAACGATTTGCACGCTTGTCTGATTCTTTGCAACACCGTGCACTGGAGCCCGCCAGGCTCCTCTGTATGTGGGATTTTCCAGGCAAGAACACTGGAGTGGGTTGCTGTTTCCTTCTCCAGGGGATCTTCCCAGCTTAGAGACTGAGCGAGCTTAAGTGTCCTGCAAGTCTGCATTGCAGGCAGATTCTTTACCATTGATCTACCAGGGAGAGAAGTATAGAACACTGTTATACATTAAAGCACATGGTAATAGTTCTAGGTATTATACTGCTTTGTATATTTTGAAATAATATTTGGGTATATTGGGTAAAATGTATTATTAAAATTAATTTCATTTACTTAAAAAATTTTTTTTAATTTTTATTTTTACTTTATTTTACTTTACAATACTGTATTGGTTTTGCCATACATTGACATGAATCCGCGACTGGTGTACATGAGTTCCCAACCCTGATCCCCCCTCCCACCTCCCACCCCATATCATCTCTCTGGATCATCCCTGTGCAGCAGCCCAAAGCATCCTGTGTCCTGTATCGAACATGGACTGGCGATTCATTTCTTACATGATAGTATACATGTTTCAGTGCAATTCTTGAAGCATAGTTTCTATGATTTAGTAATTAATTTGGGGGTGTGTGTGTGTATGTGTGTGTATGCTACCACAGATTCTTATTAAAATTTTCAAATGTGAAAGTCTGATTTTTCCAGTAGTGGCCTCTGGTTAACTTAGTCAACAAACTTTTAAAATTTATGGTTGGCCCACTTAATTAAACAGAGGTGAATGTCTATTTCCTAATTTGTTGTTTGACCCTATGGAAACTACTTAATTTCTTATCTTTTCTATTTAAATAACTATTTGCCTGCAATTCAGGAGATGCAAGTTGGATCCCTGGGTCAGGAAGAACCCATGGAGAAGGAAATAGCAACTCACCCCAGTATTCTTGCCTGGAAAATCCCATGGACAGAGGAGCCCAGTGGGCTGCAGCTCATGGCATTGCAGAGTTGGACATAACTTAGTGACTAAACAACAGCAAGAACAAAATAGTTACAATGCTGTGTTAGCTTTAGAAGTACAGCAAAGTGATAGAGTTATACACATACATTAGTTTTAAGATTATTTTTCATTATAGGGTATCACAAGATACTGTGCTCTACAGTTCTGTACAGTAGGTCCTTGTTGCTTATCTATTTTGTATGTTGCTCAGTTGCTCAGTCGTGTCTGACTCTTTGCAGCACCATGGACTGCAGCATGCCAGGCTTCCCTGTCCTTCACCATCTCCTGGAGCTTGCTCAAACTCATGTTCATCGAGTTGTTGAATGAATGAAGACTTAAATCTTCAGGTGCCATCCAACCATCTCATCCTCTGTCATCCCCTTCTTTTCCTGCATTCTATCTTACTCAGCATCTTTTTTAGTAGTGTAATTCTGTGAATCTCAAACTCCTAATTTATCCTTCCCCCTCCCCTTTCCCCTTTGGTAACTCTAAGTTTGCTTTCTACATCTATGAGTCTATTTCTGTTTTTTAAGTAAGTTCATTTGTACCATTTTAAAAAAAAAAAATTTCACATATAAGTGATAACATATGATACGTATCTCTGTCTGATTTGCTTCACTCAGTATGATAATCACTAAGTAGGGATCTGATAATTTTTTTTTTTTTAACTTTTCACTTTGTGGAACTTGAGGCTGTCACTTGGGGTCTGATGACTAAAATGAAAAGTCAGGTTATACCACTCTCTTCTTCCCCATGTATCCCTCTCCTCTCCCCCTGTCCCCCATCACACTGCCTTCTGTACAAACTAAATGAAGCAAGAGCATCCTGGAGAGTATGCTGGTCCAGAATTCCAAAGGTTTACCTTCCTGTACTGCTAATTAGAGCATGATATGGGGGGGGGGGGAATAGGCCACTGTTAGGGTCCTCATGAAGAAAATGAAAAGAAATGCCACATGACCAAAGTTTTACCAAAACTGGTTGATTTAAAGCAACAACAACAACAACCCACAAAGGAAGCTGATGAGTCTCCAACCTTTCTTAGTAACTCATGTCCAATATGGAATTCATGAAATTCCGCCTTACAACTTCTTCCAACCCTCAGTATGTGTGAATTACTCTAAATTATTCAGGGGGACTCAAAGACACTATCAAAGCAAGGTGTTGTCATTGTAAGCTCCAATCCACCATCCTTTGAAATGAACTCTTGCTTAAATACTGGTTTCCCGTCACCTTCTGCACAAATATATTTCTCTTCCTATGAATGAAGATACTTCACCACAAATAGACCCCATCCTAGAAAACCACATTTGGCAACATTCACAAGAGCTAATGTCACCATGGGTAGTAAATACTTTCAGGGAATGATTCATGTCTTAGTTCTCTGCCTCCTTGGGAAACCCATCCGTCAGATTTATCTAGGGATCCTGAGTATCTGTGGAAGAAAATTAGCCTAATAATCTGTGTTCTTGGAGTATTACGGCTCCAGCAAAGATGAAGACAGACTCTTCTTATCATGTCCATCTCAGAGTTACTCCTTACATTTAAGGATTTTCACTAGCTATGACAAAGCACCACTCATTCCTTTCAACAAAAGGATAGTTCTAGCTGTTTTCAGATGGTGGTTGCTCAAATAAAAATCTACCAGCTGCCTAGGTCACTGTGCATCTCAGCAGGTGAGATTATGTTCTTCTAAAGCAGTTCGAATATTAGGGCTGAGAAGACCAGAGTGAGGTTTCTTTGTTCATTTCATGGTTCTTCATTCCTTTTGTGGATGAGAAATTTTAGATGAGGTTAATCTAATTGTCATTAAGGGCCATTTTCGACTTTTGGATTCCTCAATTTGCAATATGACCACAGATGTCTTTGTGCCTTACCAGGTTTACTGAGGGACAAAGTTAGAAAGATTTTATGTGATTTTTTTCCCCCTGTGACTATAGTTGGATGAGTAAAGTCCATCATTAACTAGAACATAGCATTAGCAAAACAAATTCAGGAGTTTTTTTTTTCCTGTGTAATACTTGCTGATGGGTAATGCCACTATTTTCTCAAGGCAATACTCTAGCCAAATCACTTCTGCTGATCCGTGCCTTAACAGACTGCTGATGGTCAAGAAGAGGATAGAGGTTTCCAGGGAAATAAAAGGAAACTTGTGAAAACCCACTTCAACACATTACACACTTTTTATCAAGTAACTGAACTATTAGCTTTGAATTAGGTTCCCAGTCTTAAAAAACGTGGAACCTATTTTAACAGCTGCTATCAACCTCCCGTCATCCCTGTGTTGTGTATCCAGAGCTAAGCACAGACTGTCCTGTGGAAAGGCATCGCTGAGACCCCGGAGCCGACCTTTAAGTCACCACCCACCATCTTGGTCCAAAAGCAAAATGTATAACACTGAAGAGGAACAAGAACTCAGAGAATTAAACACGTTCTAAACCCAAGAATATTCGTGACACTTTGGTACTAGTTATCAGAGCAAGAGTTTCCTAATACAAGATAGAGGATGAGACGGCTGGATGGCATCACCGACTCAATGGACATGAGTTTTGGTAAACTCCGGGAGTTGATAATGGACAGGGAGGCCTGGCGTGCTGCGATTCATGGGGTCACAAAGAATCGGACACGACTGAGCGACTGAACTGAAGTGATAGGAACAAAATAAATAGCTTCGCTGGTGAGAAGAGAGTTGCATTTTAGCTTTGAATCTTGCTTTTCCCTACTTGGGAAAATTCCAATAACTGTCAACTGTGCCCCTAGAAGGTAATGTGTTTCAATCACCAACCAATACGTAAAACGTTTGGGGTTTTGAGTTCTTCTCTAAGAAGTTCTTGCATTTAGCTTCCATTTGATAGTATGTGATTAAAAAAACAAAATCCTGTGCCTCAGTTTCTCATCTGAGAGTTAAAAATATGGAGAGCAATATAATGATTATTCAAAAGAAATAACTAAAACAAGCTCTAGCTAGAGACAATACTTGCTGTACTTACTACAATTTTTTTATCCTGTTTGTATTAGTTTGAACAAATCCCCCTTGGTCAAACACTCCAAGAGATGGTGATTTCTGAGCTTCTGATTTCTCTTCATTATGAGAAAATGATTCTTTCACATAGTATGGTGATGAAAAACATGCCAATAACTCCAAATGATTAACTTAATATATTAAATTTATACTACTGTAGACTAAATGCTTTTTTTTCTTTTTGCATTCTCACAAAACCATCAATGCAGTAACATTGTGTTAAGCCAAACATGCATTCTAAGTCCTATGCATGAGTGCATGCTAAGTCGCTTCAGTCATGTCCCACTCTTTGTGACCCCATGGACTGTATAGCCTGCCAGGCTTCTCTGTCTATGGATTCTCAAAGCAAGAATAATGGAGTGGGTTGCTATGCCCTCCTCCAGCGGATCTTCCCAACCCAGGGATTGAACCCATATCTCATGTCTCCTGCATTGACAGGTGGGTTCTTTACCACTAGGGCCACCTGGGAAGCTCTCTAAGTCCAACAACTGGCCCCACGTGGATTCGACACTACTCACTTCCCTGGGCCCTATACTCATTCTGTTCTTCATCTATAGGACCTATTACCAGTGTCCTTTGTTTTGTTTGCTTTAAATGCTTCGTATCCATTTGAGTCCCTAAGCTAACCTAACGAATCCTAATACCATAGTCCCCATCCATCCATTGTATCAGATGTTCTCTAATGAGAAAGCAAGCATCACCTTATACAAGCCTCGGCTTCATCTCACTGTGCTCCTCAGCAGACTGAGCATGTTGCATCCCTAACAACTTCCTGTGACCCAAGAAATCGGCAGTCTCAGTACCATGCTTGATGCAGGGCAGTCACATTAAGATGTGTCCAAGAGGGAAAAAGTATTGAAGGGGGGGGGTGTATATAAAATGAAGAGGATTCATTGACTAGCAAAAATCAATGAAGCAAAAATGGACCATTTTCCTCTCATTGATTTTTCACCGCTCATTGTGTGTTGACAGCCATCTCTGCAACTTTTCATTCGTCTTGGAGTTTCTGAGGAGGCCACACAAGGCTTTGGGAACATTCACAACACTTGGCCAGGCCCTTCCCATTCCACTGAGGTGTAACACCACACTGGAAAGAAAATTCTCACTGAGGAACAACTACAGTTTCTCACTGAAGAGTAAATTGCAGCCAACGTGTTAGTGAGCAGCGCTGTCCTCACTGGATTCTGATGAAATCACATCAGGACCTTCGCTCGGCGGCCTCTTGACTTTATCTGGCCAGGTTCTCAGTTAGGCTTTCCTGTGAGAGCAGAGACCTACCCTCTTCCGGACTCAAGCTCCTAGTATTCTAGAGAAATCGCACTCTCTAAAAAGGGTCATCCATCATCGGTGAAAGCCAGGCAGCTTAAGTTCCTGCCAAGAGCAGGGGCAGGGATTCTGAGTAATTGGACGTTGCCTGTGTGAGCCAAGTGTTGCCAGCAGCTGGAGACAAGGGGTGAGGTGAGGAGAAAGCGTCCCCCCTTCTTCTGGAAGAGGCTGCAAGGCCAGGCCTCAGCTGCCATCTCCAAGGCCCTCAGGTGTGTGTCAAACTCCCTACCTATTTTTATATAGCACATGCATTTGAAGACAAGTCAACATGTATTTTTAGAAGGAGTTATCTACCATGAGTTGGCATGCAGTCAGGGTGAGGTGAGGAGAAAGCGTCCCCCCTTCTTCTGGAAGAGGCTGCAAGGCCAGGCCTCAGCTGCCATCTCCAAGGCCCTCAGGTGTGTGTCAAACTCCCTACCTATTTTTATATAGCACATGCATTTGAAGACAAGTCAACATGTATTTTTAGAAGGAGTTATCTACCATGAGTTGGCATGCAGTCACTTAGGCTCTAAGAAGTTCAGATAAAGATTAAACTCCTTTTGATACAAGTCAAGGATATGGAGGAACCCAGCCCTGGCTACATTCTTCCCCTTTTGTTTATCCAATAAAGAAAATGATCTAAGAACAACTAAGTCCCCATTTCCTTATTACCATTCCACATTCCACCAGGGGTACTCAAGACCATGCCTGTAACTACCTATCAGTCAATAACAAAGCAAGAGTACTCCGTGTTAGTCAACTCACTCACGTTCATGCAGACAAGGTGGGAGTCACAAAATACTTACAGGAAAGTGAGAAGGGCACAAACTTGGCTTTGGGAAGAGACTGATGGTTTAGGCAAGTACTTGGAGAACTATTCCTCTGTCCATGGGATTCTCCAGGCAAGAAAACTGGAATGGGTTGCTATTTCTTCTTCCAGGGGATCTTCCTAACCCAGGGATTGAAAGCTCAGCCCCTACATCCCCTGCAATGGCAAGTGGATTGAGCTGCTTGGAAAACCCACTAAATGTCTAGATGCTCTCAATGGGAGAACAGTGCCTGCTAAACTGAGCTAACCATGCTACCTTGGTTAAGGTCCAGAATCTCTCAACTACAAAAAATAAGGTATTCCTACATAAGCTCCCCAGATGAACCCAGTGAATGAGCAGTGCTACAAGTAATCAGCCACCATCGCCCCTTCCCCTATCTTTCCCCTCCCCCTTCCACCTTCTGGCCCTTTCATTCTTCTCCTTTCCTTTCACAACGCTGACCGGATGCCTGTAAGTTTTAGGCACTGTGTTAGTCCCTAGGGACGCAAGTTGATTAGGCGTTTCTATAGTCCTTGAGAAACTTTCAGTTCTGTCTGGAGGAACAGAGAGTTACAACAATGATATGGCACACGGAGTAAATACAATGAGAGAGGGAAACACCAGACATTAAGAAGTACAGAGGAGGGGCATCAGGGCCAGCTTAAGGCAATCAAGGGTGGCTTCTAGGAGGAAGTGTTTCCTTGACCTTAGTTTTAAATGCGAGTTCATTACATATGTGTTCACACATGAGGACAAACAAGAGAGAAACGAGGCTCACGACATCAGCCCGAGGCAGTTACAGACTTAGCAGCTTAGCATACAGAGCTAAGATATTGGAACTTACCCTTAAAAACTGAAAATCCACTGAAATCTTTTAAGTGATTGAGGACTATGGTAGTTGAATGCTGTGTCTCTGACTTTATAAACAATAGAACAGTTGCCAAGTCTGAACCCAGGTCTGCAGAAGCAACCCCTATTTCCACTCAGGATTCTGCCCAGGAGGAGCAAACCTCACAGAGCCCCTGGCCCTTCAGCCCAGGTCCAGAAATGATCGGACCCACACCTGGCCGCATCACGTTCAGTCAGAATCAGCCAGACCTCAGCTCCTGCAGATCCCAGAGCAAGAAAACTAAATGCCTGTGCTTGTCAGCCCCAAGATTTGGGTCACTGTTCATCACACTGCATTCCTGTAGCAATAACTGACTCATAGAAGTACTGTATCCATTTCTCCCACTTTTTTTTTAACCCAAATAGGAAGACGATGGTCTACTCAGACTCCAGAAGGAACTCATTTTAGATAAAAATAGCTCTTTTGATAAGGACCATATATCCCACTGTGGGACTAAGGGGAGTGGAGAGAAAGGTTGAAGCTCTGCTGGCTAAAATCACTTTCTTGTCAGTGAGAAATATTAGTGTTTTGAGAGTTTAGATTGCTTAAGGAAATGAGAGGAGATGGGAGAGAGATGCTCAGTCATTCACCAGATTTTTAAGAGCCTGCTGAAATGGGCATGTTGGCCTGCCTCCCCCGCTCCTGTGAGCAGACCACAGACCTTCTGGGGGTCTCTATCACTCATCCCTACTCCCCTGGCACAGACAACGGGCACTGAGGATGTGTAAACCCAGGGGAGCAAAAGGAAAGATGATAAGCAGGGAAAGCTGGTCTGTAGAAAGAAAGAAAGAAAAAAAAAATGGCGGTGAAACAGACAAGGAAACAGGAGTTTATAATTCTTCGGCACCAGAGGGCAGAGTACATCCAAGATCAATTGTCATGGTTCCCAGACATGCCTCTTCCTATTCTCAGTCCCTACAAGGCCCAGCAGCACTCCCTGCCTTTTGATCTGAGATGTAACAGTGAACCACAGTGATAAATCCTCCATGCGCCTAGACAAGTAGAGCTATCGCTCAGTCGTGTCTGACTCTTTGTGACCCCGTNCTGTCATGGTTCCCAGACATGGCTCTTCCTATTCTCAGTCCCTACAAGGCCCAGCAGCACTCCCTGCCTTTTGATCTGAGATGTAACACTGAACCACAGTGATAAATCCTCCATGCGCCTAGACAAGTAGAGCTATCGCTCAGTCGTGTCTGACTCTTTGTGACCCCATGGATAGTCCGCCAGGCTCCTCTGTCCGTGGGATTCTCCAGGCAAAAATACTGAAGTGGGTTGCCATTCCTTTCTCCAGGGGATCTTCCCACCCCAGGGATCAAACCCAGGTCTCCCACATCTCAGGTAAATACTGTCTGAGCTACCAGGGAAGCACCTTCATTTGCTTAAGCTCAAGAAAAGATGTGCTACGCAAAATTGAAAGAAATTTGAGGAAAATAGTCATATATGTGGTAGGCATGAGGGATACAAAAGAGATAGGACAGATAAATGAATAGATTTTGGCCAGCAGTTCAAAGTTGTGATGCTCTGGAATAACCTTCCCAGACTTGGAGGAGTCTAGAAGCTGGCTATCAGTCTAACAGTTTATCAGAGAGGGTATAATCAACAAGGTCGAACGCCATCTAGATGACCAGGAAGAGACTGAGGAATGGGCTCTTGGTTGAGTAAAAATCAGTTCAGTTCAGTTCAGTCACTCAGTCGTGTCCGACTCTTAGCGACCCCATGAACCGCAGTACACCAGGGCTCCCTGTCCATCACCAACTCCCGGAGTTCACTCAGACTCATGTCCATTGAGTTGGTGATGCCATCCAACCAACTCATCCTCTGTCGTCCCCTTCTCCTCCTGCCCTCAATCTTTCCCAGCATGAGGATCTTTTCAAATAAGTCACTCTTCGTATCAGGTGGCCAAAGTACTGGAGTTTCAGCTTCAACATCAGTCCTTTCAATGAATATTCATGACAGATTTCCTTTAGGATGGACTGGTTGGATATTCTTATAGTCCCAGGGACTCTCAAGAGTCTTCATCAACACCACAGTTCAAAAGCATCGATTCTTCAGTGCTCAGCTTTCTTTATAGTCCAATTCTCACATCCATAAATGACTACTGGAAAAACCAGAGCTTGGAAAAACCAGATGAGACAGGCCTTTGTTGGCAAAGTAATGTCTCTGCTTTTTAATATGCTAAGTTTGTCACACACTAGTAAAGTAATTCTCAAAATCCTCCAAATCAGGCTTCAACAATTTGTGAACCGAAAACATCTATTTCTGCTTTACTGACTATGCCAAAGCCTTTGACTGCGTGGATCACAATAAACTGTGGAAAATTCTGAAAGAGATGAAAATACCAGACCACCTGACCTGCTTCTTGAGAAATCTGTATGCAGGTCGGGAAGAAACAGAACTGGATATGGAACAACAGACTTGTTCCAAATAGGAAAAGGAATACATCAAGGCTGCATATTGTCACCCTGTTTATTTAACTTACAGGCAGAGTACATCATGAGAAATGCTGGACTGGAAGAAACACAAGCTGGAATCAAGATTTCAAAGAGAAATATCAATAACCTCAGATATGCAGATGACACCACCCTTATGGCAGAAAGTGAAGAGGGACTAAAAAGCCTCTTGATGAAAGTGAAAGAGGAGAGTGAAAAAGTTGGCTTCAAGTTCAACATTCAGAATACTAAGATCATGGCATCTGGTCCCATCACTTCATGGGAAATAGATGGGGAAAGAGTGGAAACAGTGTCAGACTTTATTTTAGGGGGCTCCAAAATCACTGCAGATGGTGACTGCAGCCATGAAATTAGAGACACTTACTCCTTGGAAGAAAAGATATGAACTAAAATGGTCATTGGCTAATGCTGAGGGGAAATTTGCAGAGTGATCAGGACAGAATCCAGACTGCAGAAGGCTGAAGAGAAGATGAGAAAGTATAAACAAGGGGAGACAGCTCTTAAAACACCTCTGAGAACCATGACAATGGAAGAGGCAGGGCTTTGGGTGGAGGCTACATGGGCTGAGTTGAAAAACTATTTTTTGCTGTTGTTGTCTAATGGGAAAGATGTGAGGAATAGGTGTTACAGGTTATCTCTCTAGAAGAGGAAATCTTTTGTGGGAAACAATGAACAAAAGAAACAATACAAGTGAGATTGGAAAATGATGTGTCAAGAAGATAAAGACAGCCCACTCCGAATATGCGCGTTTTAGTCAAACTAAACTCTTCTTATTATAAACCAACTGCTTGGGAGGAAATTATTTTGGGTGGAAAATGCATTGCCATGCTCAAATGGAGTGTCTGAAAACTAATTACTATTCGTAACTTATTCATCCCCAATACCTCACCAACATGATCCTTCTGTAATAGATTCATATTTCAAAGTGTGGAATGAAAAAAAATGTGCCAACTAACAATGACACAGAGACCATAATCCCAGGTATAAAAGCAGTTGGAAAAGTGAATATGGGGAGATTTTTAACATGACTTCATTTGCAAGGTTAATTGTCTTTTTATAATTCTCATTCCCCAAGGGTACTGAATGGGTGCCCAACAAATCATTGAAAATGTGTTTGGTTGACTTTGAGGTGTCTTCTATATGCGTGTAGCATGTTTGATAAAGACTTCCCTTGTGAAAATTAATTGTATTTTTCAATACAGAAAAATATTACTATGGAAAGAGGAACACCTGTTGTAAATTGAGCAGCACAGAGAGAAAGTGTTGCACCAACCATATTTCTTAGAACCTTAACTGATTTTGATGTTTTTTAAGTCATTGCCATGGCACCCCACTCCAGTACTCTTGCCTGGAAAATCCCATGGACGGAGGAGCCTGGTGGGCTGCAGTCCATGGGGTCGCTAAGAGTCAGACACAACTGAGCGACTTCACTTTCACTTTTCACTTGCATGCATTGGAGAAGGAAATGGCAACCCACTCCAGTGTTCTCGCCTGGAGAATCCCAGGGATGGGGGAGCCTTGTGGGCTGCTGTCTATGGGGTCGCACAGAGTCAGACACGACTGAAGCGACTTAGCAGCAGCAGCAGCAGCAGCAGTCTTTATCTTGGAGAAGGAAGTGGCAACCCACTCTAGTATTCTTGCCTGGAGAATCCTGTGGACAGAGAAGCCTGGTGGGCTGCTGTCCATGGGGTTGCACAGAGTCGGACATGACTGAAGTGACTTAGCATGCATGCAAGTCATTGCCATACTTCTTCTACCACATTCTGAAGGAGATCAGCCCTGGGATTTCTTTGGAAGGAATGATGCTAAAGCTGAAACTCCAGTACTTTGGCCACCTCGTGCGAAGAGTTGACTCGCTGGAAAAGACTCTGATGCTGGGAGGGATTGGGGGCAGGAGGAAAAGGGGACGACAGAGGATGAGATGGCTGGATGGCATCACTGACTTGATGGACGTGAGTCTGAGTGAACTCCGCGAGTTGGTGATGGACAAGGAGGCCTGGCGTGCTGCGATTCATGGGGTCACAAAGAGTCAGACACGACTGAGCGACTGAACTGAACCGAACTGAAAGGAAAGCAGGTGCTTTAACATAACAGAATTGTTACTGCATTGTTGTTGCTGTAAATAAAAAAGGAAACAATGAGGGACTTCCCTGGCTGTCTAGTGGCTGAGACTCTGCACTTCCAATACAGGGGGCATGGGTTCGAACCCTGGTGGGTGAACCAACATCCCACATGCCCCTCAGCATGGCCAAAAAAAAATTATTTCAAAAACACATTGCCATTTACGGTAAATATTTCCAGTGTGCCTTTGAAATTCCAGATATGAAGTTGTGTGTATGTATGTGTGTGAGGGAGGGGGGTATGCATATGTGTGTGAGTGTGCAGGTGAATGTCAGCTTAACAGTCTCATAACTTGGAGAGCCTGCGGAGGGAGGGAGACGGAGAAGGAGCTTGTCCCTGTAACTTTCCCCACTTCCATTAGGCTGAATTCATCATTCCCTTGGCTTTGCTGATGGCTCAAGGGTTAAGAATCTGCCTGCCAATGCAGGAGACACAGGTTTGATCGCTGGGTAGGGAAGATCTCCTGGAGGAGGAAATGGCAACCCAGTCCAGTATTCTTGCTTGGAGAATTCCATGGACAGAGGAGCCTGGCGGGCCACAGTCCAGGGGGTTGCAAAAGAGTCAGACATGACTGAGCAGGCATGCATTATTTCCTCATCTACACACAGGCAAACCACTATTATACTCTCTGCTCGTATCATAATGACCTTACCTCTCCCATTAGACTGAGTTCCCTAAAGGCAGAGATGGGGGTAGCGGTGGGTGTTTCTGGATGCCCAGGGCTGGGACACGGTTTTGACACAAAGAGGAACAGAAAGGTAACATTCTCCTTTTTTGTTACATTAAAGAACAGCGGCTGTGCATGCACAGATAAGCAAAGGAGCCGAGCAGTCTTCATGGTGATATATTAAGGAGTGGTGGGACTGTGGCAAACTGGAAGCACAGGCTCCCAGCACGTGGGCAGCTGCTCCTCAGCTCCAGTCAACTGTTGCATGAGGGATGCACAGCCACGGAGCCAGACTTTTTGCTCTCCCCAGAGACGCCAGATATGCATATTTTAATGTGAAATCCACCAGCTTTTTAAAATGTTGGTTCGAATCTTTGAAAACACTGCATAGGCCAAAGCAACGCACGTGCTGGCCAGACTTGTCCCGAGGCCCGTGAGTCTGACTCCTGTCTCGCGCTTCCCTTAGTGCAGAGCTGGGTGTGCGGGGCTCACCCCGGGCTCAGGGACCACGGTGGGTGCCCTCACCAGCCCCGAGCGGGGAGAGCCCAGGACTCACCTTTCCCGGATGAACTCCGACATTTCCTTCTGCATCTGCTTGCCTTTCAGCTGTTTCTGCAGCAGCAGTTCAAACCCAGCCACCGTGCCGTTGCCTTGGGAGTCCTTCCTATCAGCCTAGGAGGGAGAGAGAGGCAGGAGCACTTAGGTGGCACCAGCGTCTGGAGCTGGGAGGAAAGGAGTGTAGGGAAGACAGACCCCAGAAAAGACCCTGTTGTCCTGCAGTCGCTCAGTCGTGTCTGACTCTTCATGACCTCATGGACTGCAGCACACCAGGCTTCCCGTCCTTCACCATCTCCTGGAGTTTGCTCAAACTCATGTCTACTGAGTCAGTGATGCCATCCAACCATCTCATCTTCTGCCACACCCCTCTCTGCCTGCCCTTAATCTTTCCCAGTATCAGGGTCTTTTCCAGGGAGTCNATGACCTCATGGACTGCAGCACACCAGGCTTCCCGTCCTTCACCATCTCCTGGAGTTTGCTCAAACTCATGTCTACTGAGTCAGTGATGCCATCCAACCATCTCATCTTCTGCCACACCCCTCTCTGCCTGCCCTTAATCTTTCCCAGTATCAGGGTCTTTTCCAGGGAGTCAGCTCCTCGCATCAGGTGCCCAAAGTATTGGAGCTTCAGCTTCAGCATTAGTCCTTCCAATGAATACTCAGGGTTGATTTCCTTTTATTGTCTGGTTTGATCTCCTTGCAGTCGAAGGGACTCTCAAGAGAACCCAAGTCCCCTGCTAATAACCCTGACCTCAGCCCGAGAGGGAGGACGAGGGCAGTAGTCTCAGCCGCCCCAACTCACGCCCCTCCCGGCGCCCTTGCCCCAGCGTGCTCCCAGATGCTTGAGCCCTGACCACTGCAGCTGCCCCCCATCTGGGCCTCTCAACCCCTCACCCTGGAAACGAAGAGCAGGAAGGGCAGGTGGCCAGGAACACAGGCACCAGGTGGCAGCTGGGGCTGGCTAGATCCTCTGCAGAGTTTTAGCATCTTGACTGAGCTGGGAGACAGTGGATAACCTTGGGGGCAGGTACCCCCAACCCTGAGCCCTGCCATTCACTTCAGCACTGGCCAGGCAGTGCCATCCTCCAAATGTAACTCACTACACCCTCACCCTATAGGAATGCAACTTTATTTGGAGGGTGGCGCCTGATTTAAGAAAAAATCACCCCGGAAAAATAAGTTTTCTGATTAACTGACTGGTATCAGAAAGGGCCATAAAATGTCAGCAGACTTCATGCCAGATGATGTAAAAACCCATAAGACCTTTGTATAATTTTATATGAAGCACCTGATGGTGACAAGGGTCAGGTCTGCTGACCCCCGCGCGACTCTGTATTCATCCCTATGTATAACAAAAGGTATATAAACAAACCTGAAAAATAAAGAAATCGGGTCAGTTTCTGGAAAGACGGATTCCCCCGTGTTGTTTCTTTCTTGCTCCCCGTTTTCCTGGCTGAATTCCCATCTGGTACGAGGGTACGCACCAAGCCTACTAACTGCCGGGGCTTCTAAGATCGGACTGGGGAGGCCTCAGTGCCTCCTCTCCTTTGGGAGAACGGAAAGATGCCTGTGGCCTACATAGGTGGTGATTGGTATTCCACGTAAACCAAGTTATTCAGCCTTCTTTTTCTCCACTAATATTTCCTACTACACTATCTATTTCTAATCTCTCTATATATCTGTAATTAAATAAGTTTTTTCCAGGACGCCAATTCCGTCCCCACCTTCAAATTACCCTGGATCCACCTGGGCTGGACCCCGGCAAGGGTTGATTTCCTTTTATTGTCTGGTTTGATCTCCTTGCAGTCCAAGGGACTCTCAAGAGAACCCAAGTCACCTGNTATTTCTAATCTCTCTATATATCTGTAATTAAATAAGTTTTTTCCAGGACGCCAATTCCGTCCCCACCTTCAAATTACCCTGGATCCACCTGGGCTGGACCCCGGCAAGGGTTGATTTCCTTTTATTGTCTGGTTTGATCTCCTTGCAGTCCAAGGGACTCTCAAGAGAACCCAAGTCACCTGCTAATAACCCTGACCTCAGCCCGAGAAGGAGGACGAGGGCAGTAGTCTCAGCCACCCCAACTCACGCCCCTCCCGGAGCCCTTGCCCCAACGTGCTCCCAGATGCTTGAGCCCTGACCACTGCAGCTGCCCCACATCTGGGCCTCTCAACCCCTCAACCTGGAAACGAAGAGCAGGAAGGGCAGGTGGCCAGGAACACAGGCACCAGGTGGCTGCTAGGGCTGGCTAGATCCTCTGCAGAGTTTTAGCATCTTGACTGAGCTGAGACACAGTGGATAACTGCCGGGAGCCAGTGTGAGGAATCCCGCCCGTGACAAGGTCATGCGGTAGGAAGCCTGGCAAACGCAAGGCGTGTTCAGGTTTCAGGGGTTCCCCCTGGAATTTCCCGAGCATCCACCCCTCAAAAAATAAGAATCTGCCGGCCTTTGTACTCTGCTTTTCCACTCTTCTGATATTCTCTGGAAAAGTCAATTCAAGGCTTTAGTCTTCTGCATTTGAAAGGGATGTTTCAGTTAAACCCCCTCTGATAACTCTCTAGCTTGCTTGCCTAACAGGTTCCCCAGACCTCTTACAGCTTGTGAATTGCTTACAGCCCCCAACTGCGAGAGGCACAAAGCTTAAAAGCATCTTAAAGAAACAGAGCCTTTTCTAAAGAGTTAAAAATTAAATTCAAGATGCCTAGTACATCATGCCATACATTGTTTGCACACTTGCTTCTAAGTCTGATTGGTCATTTTCTTAAACTTAAGGCACGAAGTTTTCGTTTAGGATGGTGTGTAGCAATTTCTGACATTCTGAAGTGTAAACAGCCGCTGAGAAAAGTCAACATTTAGATATACGTAAAGAAAACAGAAGTCTTAACTATTAGGAAGACACAGACCTTGCCTGTCAACATAAAAAAGCACAGGACTGACCAACACTGACCGCACCACGCCGGGAATGGGTCTTTAATGAAGTCAGTTTCAAATTCCCGGGTTTCATTGGGTGTCTTGACCCTGACTAGTACTACTCTCAGTCCATACCTAGTCCTTGCACCAACCTGATTTACAGCTTTATTTTGCAGTGAACTTGAACACCATATATGTAGTGGGTTCAAACAGTGGGTCTACAGTCAGGCTACCTGACCACGAAACTAAATAAATGTTCCATCAGTTCAATTTCTGTGTTCTTACACTTTTCTCAGTTTAAAGACATCCAATGTCTTGCTTTCCACGCTTTCTTATAATTTATGAGAAATGCACATTCAAGATGCTGACTGTACCCTTCAGTAGTTTTTAATTCTGACTGTACCTTTCAGTAGTACTATAACTTGGGGCACATGATTTGATGTCTCAGTCTCAATTCCCTCATCTCCTAAATGGTATCAAATAATAGCCACGTGATGCAGTTGTTTGAATATTAGATGACTTAATATATAAAGGCTGCTTATATAGGAAACTCTAAATTAATTCTGTGGTTGTTATTACCATCACTTATAATAATAATTATCATTACTTTAAATATTGTATATGTTTGAAGTGTCCAGCATGATGTTTTGATAAACATACACATAATATGGTCATAATAACTTTGGCTATTGTGAAGACTGCTGTAATAGTACTAAAAGCTCAGGCAAAAAAAGCAAAAGTAAACAATTAGGACTACATCAAACTAAAAAAAAACTTCTGCACAGCAAAGGAAACAATCAATGAAGTGAAAAACAAATGGATGAATTGGGAGAAAATATTTGCAAACCTAATATCTGATAAAAAAAAAAAGGGGTTAATTCAAAATATGTATCCAAAATATATAAGGAAGCCCTATAACTCAACAGCCAAAAAAACACTTCAATTTAAAAATTGGCAAAGGTCTTGATTAAATATTTTTCCAAAGAAGATATACAAATGGCCAGCAGGTACATGCAAATCAAAACCACAATGAGATACCACCTCACACCTCTGAAAATGGCTATTATCAAAAAGGGTTCAGTTCATTTCAGTCGCTCAGTCGTGTCTGACTCTTTGTGACGCCATGAATCCCAGCATGCCAGGCCTCCCTGTCCATCACCAACTCCCAGAGTCCACCCAAACCCATGTCCATTGAGTCGGTGATACCATCCAACCATCTCATCCTCTGTGGTTCCCTTCTCCTCCTGCCCTCAATCTTTCCCAGTATCGGGGTCTTTTCTGATGAGTCAGCTCTTCTCATCAGGTGGCCAAAGTATTGGAGTTTCAGCTTCAACATCAGACCTTCCAATGAACACCCAGGACTGATCTCCTTTAGGATGGACTGGTTGGATCTCCTTGCAGTCCAAGGGACTCTCAACCGTCTTCTCCAACATCACAGTTCAAAAGCATTAATTCTTCGGTGCTCAGCTTTCTTTATAGTCCAAATCTCAGCTTTCTTTATAGTCCAAATCTCACAGGTGACAAATGCTGGCTCTACCAAGGGTATGAAGAAGAGGGAACCACTGGGCGCTGTTGGTGGGAATGTAAACTGGGGCAGTCACTATGAGAAACAGTACGGAGTTTCCTCAAAAAATTACAATCAGAACAACCAAACGATCCAGGAATCCCACTTCTGGGTATATACCCGAAGGAAATGATGTCAATACCTCAGAGAGATCTTGTGCTCCCAAGTTCATCACAGAATTATTCACATGAAGTACGATTATTAGCATGGTTGTCTGTCCCTTTTGATCATAAGGGAAAAGCGTAGTCCCTGTATATTTGTACAGCTTGAACAATGCCTTGTATAAGGTGGGTGCTCCATAACCTGTCCAGTCTCTGGTTTTTGCTAGAAACTCTACTGAGGTAAAGATAAAAATGGCTAGAGGCACAATTATAAAAGAATAATGAGAATTCCAAAAATATCCCATTTTGCAGCACGATCTTGCTTTTCTTTTCCCATGAGACTAATTAAAAGGAAACGGGACTAAGGACAGATTTAAGCAGATGATGGTGCCCACCGCTATGATGGCTCTCCTGCATGTAATCCTGCCATCATTTTTCCTCACATCGTGTGAGATGACCATGCTTGAGAAAGACCTCTCCGCTGAAATGCAAATAAGTACACAAGGAGAGTTGGAAGCACTTTCACATTTTGAAACCCTGTACACAATGAGATCCACATACGCGAGGCATTGAATTGTAGCCAGCATGGAGGACTCCGAATTAGAAGGCAAGTTGGTAGGTGCAACCACTAATGTGCGAAGGATTCCTTAGACAGACTACCTAATGCCCACCCACCCAAAATGAAAAGCAGTACATGATGTCACCTTGAGGGAGAAAAAGCAAAAAAAAAAAAAAACAAAAGCAAAAAAATGATCTCCCTCTCAGTTCAATAAGCATGTCTTCCACTTAACTTCCAAATGAGAGGAAGAAAGAAGAAACTAGGAACATACATGTAAAGGCAAAAAAATTGAAATCAAGGAAACTAGCTTCAAGTGACACTGCATATTTTTTCTAACCTTTTCCCCTAACAAATCTTGCTAAGAAAAATAAAATTGTACTCAGGAGCACCAATCATTTTAACCTATGATCAAGGATTTTTCATGGGTGATGCATGTGTCCCCTCTCATAAAAGAAATTTTTTTCCAATTTAAAAATGCTAACATGGATGCATGCCAAGTTGTTTCAGTCGTGTCCGACTCTTTGCAACCCTATGGACCTTAGCCCACCAGGCTCCTCTGTCCATGGGGATTCTCCAGGCAGAATACTGGAGTAGGTTGCCATGCCCTCCTCCAGGGAATCTTCCCAACCCAGGGATAGAACCTGCATCTCTTATGTCTCCTACATTGGCAGGCAGGTTTTTTACCACTAGCGCCTCCTGGGAAGCCTTGTCATTTCTTTTTGACTATCATTTTCACTTGAAAAATATTAAGAAAAAGAAACAAATCAAAATTATCTGTAATTCAATGGCTCAAAGAGAGAGTTATCCTCATAGTTTGGTTTCATGTTTCATTTTTACATTTTTATTATTGTAAAATTGACCATGAACATATGAAGATTTTTAAAGACTATAACAAAGTAAGCACCCGTATCCCTCCAGTCCCGTCCTAAAGGAAATCAGTACTGAATATTCATTGGAAGGACTGAAGTTGAAGCTGAAACTCCAGTACTTTGGCCACTTGATGCAAAGAGCTGACCCATTTTAAAAGACCCTGATGCTGGAAAAGATTGAAGGCAGGAGGAGAAGGGGACGACAAAGGATGAGATGGTTGGATGGCATCATGAACTCAAAGGACATGAGTTTGAGTCAACTCTGGGAGTTGGTGATGGACAGGGAGGCCTGGTGTGCTGCAGTCCATGGGGTCACAAAGAGTCGGACACGACTGAGTGACTGAAGTGAACTGAATTGAAGAACCCATGTAAGCACCACCCAGATTCAAAAGTATAAAACTGTACCATCCTTTGGAAGTTCCTTATTGCTCCAACCCCAGTCACCCCACACTTACTCATCACCCCCATCCTCTCTTCCTGAGCCTAACACTTCTTTTGACACCTGTTGCATCCCTAAATAATGTGTTAAAAGTTTCATTTGTTAAAGATAAATTGTACAACAGAGGGAATCATAGCCATTAACTTGTAGTAATATGTGATGGAGTATAATCTGTAAAAATACTGAATCACTACATATACTCTGTATGCCAGAAACTAATATAATATTGTGAATCAATTATATTTCAATAAAAATAAAATGCAAAGTAAAAGTTTTGTTTCTTAACTTGATAGAAGTGAAATTATACACTGTGCATTATCAGAGGCTTGCTTCTTTTCATTCATCATTATGTCTGTGCAAAACTCATCCAAATTAAGGCACAAGTTACATTTCAGCTATTTTTATAGCTGTGTAGTAGTCCACAGAGTAAGACTTTGTAGATTTTGATTCTAATACTGATGGCCATTTGGGTTGTTTCTATGTTTTGATGCAAAGGTTATTTTTATGCATGTGTCCCAGTGAAAATTTGCAAGCATTCATGAGAGTTTCCACCTAATAACAAGTACGCTGGGTTTAAAGGTTATATGCAGGTTCAGATTTACTCAGTAATACCAAAATGTTTTCCCAAGTAGTTATACCAATTTCTGCTCCCCCAAAGGTGCAGAGGTTAAAGCGTCTGCCTGCAATGTGGGAGACCTGGGTTTGATCCCTGGGTCAGGAAGATATCCTGGAGAAAGAAATGGCAACCCACTCCAGTATTCTTGCCTGGAGAATCCCATGGACAGAGGAGCCTGGTGGGCTACAGTCCATGGGTCGCAAAGAGTCGGACACGACTGAGCGACTTCACTTTCATTTTCACTTTCAAAAGTGGATGAGAGTCCCCATCTACAACCTAACACTTAGTCTCATCCAACTTCTTAGCTTTTAACAATCTGGAAGTTATGTATAGTTTAAATACTTAATACTATTGAGTTGGAGCCTCTTTTCCTATCAGCTTTGCCATTTTGAGTTTCTCTCTGAGTGTTTCTGTGAGTGTGCACAAGTGTGTGAAGTGTCTTGCCAATATCATAATATGTTTATAATGGACACTACAGATGTGCTGTTTTCAAATTAAGAGAGATAGGAAGTATTTCTTTGTTTTTTTTTATGGCTTTAAAACTTAAAATAGATCTAGAAATGATTAGAGAAACTATCATGGTCAATAGCACCACTATTGACATAATTGCTCAAACTAGTAGTGAAAATCACTCTACCACTTTTTCCCATTACCCTATCTTCCTTCCAGAAGGTAGATTCTCTACTATCTTCCAGTAGGTGATCAAAGTCTATTGAGACTACTTCTAAATTATGTAGTTAGTTCTAAGAAACCTACGAACATAATTGCTCAAACTAGTAGTGAAAATCACTCTACCACTTTTTCCCATTACCCTATCTTCCTTCCAGAAGGTAGATTCTCTACTATCTTCCAGTAGGTGATCAAAGTCTATTGAGACTACTTCTAAATTATGTAGTTAGTTCTAAGAAACCTACGGTTCCTCTCTTTCCATGATATAAATATATAAGCATACTTATTTGGGGGGCTTTCCAGGTGGCGCTAGTGATAAAGAACCCGCCTGCCAATGCAAGAGACAGAAGAGACTTGGGATCAATCCCTGGGTTGGGAAGATCCCCTGGAGGAGGGTATGGCAACCCACTCCAGTATTTTTATCTGGTAAATCCCATGGACAGTGGAGCTTGGTGAGCTAAAAGTCCATAGGGTCACAAGGAGTTGGACATGATGAAGTGACCTAGCACGCAGACATACTTATTTATAAGCTCCACTCTTGTTTCCAGAATAGCTGTTATGATCTACAATGCTAGAAAGATTTTTGTACAGTGTGTATAAGCATTTCTCTATGATGTATATTAAAGTGGTGTTTAGAAATATGGGACTGTGTGAATGTTTTAATTACTAAGAAATTCCAAAAGTGAATGAGGGTTCTCCACTGCTATTCCAACTTCATAAAACTCTTTCCTTGGTAGCTTTAGTGAGTGGGTAGGGCTCCTGATAACTCAGTTTGTAAAGAATCTACCTGCAATGCAGGAGACCCTGGTTCAATTCCTGGGTCGGGAAAATCCCCTGGAGAAAGGATAGGCTACCCACCCCAGTACTCTCGCGCTCCCCTTGTGGCTCAGCTGGTAAAGAATCCTCCTGCAGTGCAGGTGACCTGGGTTCGATCCCTGGGTTGAGAAGATCTCCTGGAGAAAGGAAGGGCTGCCCACTCTAGGATTCTGGCCTGGAATTGGAAACGACTCTTGCAAGTCCTTTGGACTGCAAAGAGATCAAACCAGTCAATCCTCAAGGAAATCAGTTCTGAATATTCATTGGAAGGACAAATGCTGAAGCTGAAGCTCCAATACTCTGGCCACCTGATGCAAAGAACTCATTGGAAAAGACCTTGATGCTGGGAAAGATTGAAGGCAGGAGGAGAAGAAGACAGAAGATGATGAGATGGTTGGATGGCATCACCAACTCAATGGACATGAGTTTGAGTAAGCCCAGGGAGTTGGTGATGGACAGGGAAGCCTGGCATGCTGCAGTCCATGGGGTCACAAAGAGTCGGACATGACTGAGTGACTGAACTGAACTGAGAGAGTGGGTAATGGTATTTCATTGTGTGTTTAATTTTCATTTCTCTGAATAATGTTATTTAACACATTGTCATGCGTCTGTAAGTCTTATAAAATGGACAGGGAAGCCTGGCATGCTGCAGTCCATGGGGTCACAAAGAGTCGGACATGACTGAGTGACTGAACTGAACTGAGAGAGTGGGTAATGGTATTTCATTGTGTGTTTAATTTTCATTTCTCTGAATAATGTTATTTAACACATTGTCATGCGTCTGTAAGTCTTATAATTTTCCCTTTCTTTTTTAAATCTTGAGGATTTTTCTATTTTTTATTGGACTGTCTTTTTCTCACTAAATTGAGGAGGTTCTATTTGTTATCTGGGTACTAGTTGTTTGCCAGTTGTATGGGTTGCCAGTTTGTGGACTGTATTTTCACTGTTTTCCAGCGCCTTTTGATAAAGACCATCTTAATTTTAATATGATGAAATTAAATCCTCTGTTAATGATTTGCATTTTGGGCTCTTGCATGGTTTGTGTCTTTGTTGAAGAAATCTCTTTCTATCCTGTGGTTGTGAAAACATACTCCTAAATTTTCTTCTAAATGTTTTATAATTTTCTCTTTCACTTGCAAAATTTTAGTCACTTTAACTTACTTTTTATAAGGATATAATAAGCACCAAACTTCAATCTTACCATTACTGTTTATATTTACCCCCATTCTGTAATGATATCTTTATAAAGTTTTCATATATACCTCTCTGCATTTTACTCCAGAGTTCTACACATTTCAACTCTGTACACTGTCTAAATATGGACAATATGGACAATTAAATATAGACTTAAATACAGATTTAAAAGAATATATCTCATCTATTCTTCTTCATGGGTGTCCTGGATATTCCTTGAACTTTGTTTATTCAAGTAGTTTTTTTAAGCATATCTAGTTACACAAATACATACCATGCTGTTGAGCTTTTTACTGAATTGGCATTGAATCTATAAATCAACTAGGAAAAAAATAACATCTGATCTAAGACTCTGACATATGGTTCCCCATTTTTTGAGATTTTCTTTAATTTCTTTGCAATAAAATATATAACCTTCTACATTTTTTCCTGTGTTCTATTTGCCTAACTGTACACATTGTTTAAATAGGAATATAGTATTATAAAACTTCTATCAGATTTATTTATTATTTCTTATTACTTTCATATGGTGTCACACTAACTTCTCAGGGTTAGCCTATAGAAATGAAACTCACTTTTAGATATTGATTTTTATATCCAGCTATCTGCTAAACTGTCTTATTAATTCTACTAACATATATACATATCTTTTTGTGGTTCCTACATAGATAAGTTTTGAACAATGGCAGTTTTGCTTCTTCTTGCCAATTCTTACTTTTCTTTGCCTTATTACATCAGCACAAACCTCCAGTATAATATTGAACAGAAGTAGTGACAGCCCTTGGCGTTAAAAAGCTTTCAGTATGTCACCATTAAGTGAATGTTTGCTGTAATCTTTGGTATAGAGTCCTTTCATCAAACTTTCATACTTTTCTGAAGTCTTAAGTAGATGCTGAAGTTTATAAAATTCTTTTTCTCCTAAATCCATTGGAAGCTTAAAAAGATTATTGTGTTTTGTGTGATTGATTAATCAATTTGTTAACATTAAACTTTGTATTCCTGAGATAACACTATATACTATCTTTTTTGATGTTATCTGGATTTCATCTGCTACAACTTTATACATTTGCACCTAATCTCCTAACCTACTTCCCTTTTTGCCAGGTTTCTGTATCAAGGATCTGCTTCCCCCATATAAGAGGTTTCAGACTGCCCTCTTTCTTCCTTCTTCTCGGAAAGAGTTCATGTAACGTTGATATTACCTGTACCCTATCTGGAAACACTTGGCCCTGATGAGAAAGCTCAAGGTCTCATGGACTTGGCAGAAACCCTTGAAGTGGAAGCTAGCTTTGAAGCCACCCAACTTCCAGAATTCCAAATCTCACTTGAGTTTGGGTCTCTTCAGATTTGTTCAGATTGTATTAGCTCGGCAATGCATTTGTAAAAGATTTTTAAATTATTTTTCACTAGCTTGTGATTATTTTAATCAAGTGATCTTTCATAACATCAGAAATGGAAACATCAATGATCTTCTGATAGGATTTCACCTGTCCTTACTTCTCAGATCAGATATACTCAAGCCCACCTACTATACGCCATGTCTACTCTTACATATAGTAGAGGTTCAGGTGATATTTATTAAATGAGCAAATGAATATTGTAACTGCTTTCTACGTATCTTGTTATTGCCCTTTTCTCAACACATTATAATTTTTACTTACATGTTTATCACCCAAGCAGAACTGTCAGTTTTTGAAGAATATGAAGCTGTTTATATCTGTTTATATGTCTTCTTATCCCCAGTGTCTAGCACATAAATTTACTGAATAAACGAGTGAATAAGTATACAGACAAATCAATCACTGTAGTTAATTTGAATATATGTAGGTTAAATTTTACCCAGATGCTTTTTAATATGCTAACAAATAGGTAATTAATGCAATTCAGGGAAACCAAGATATAAATCATCGATTTCTGCAGGAAAGTAAATGTACTGTCATTTAATTGAGTGTATCTCCTATTTCATGGAGTTGCTTATGTAAATTTCAGATAATTAAAAGCCTACAGAGAGCTGTTCAATAGCACTCAGGATGCTTTTTGTTTTTTGCCCCCAGGCAGCTTGATTTTGGCAGAAGATGTCCAGTCTAGATGCATTATATGAATATAAGTTATACTTCTTGACAAGATGCTCTGAACCTCATCACTGAAAGAGAAGGGATACAAGTAGATGGTGCAACGCAGGCATGCTGCCAGACCTATTTCCTTAACTGAAAACTACCTGCAAATACAATTTAGAGTCATATGAGCTGTCTAATTTTTAAAGCCTCTGTTATGTGAAGTAATGGCCTCCTACAGTTTACCACTAAGTATAGATACATGAAAAATCAATACCAAGGCACAGATAGTTCTCTGAAGAAGAGCAAATGTTCCTGCAATAACTAACAGTATCCAGTCTCAAAGTGTGTAGAGATCAGGTCAATGGCTGATTGACTCTGCTGCGTTCAAAGCTGGAAGACAGCAGCCCATTTCCTAAACTGAAGTTCAGAGAATATAAAATAACTAAATATATCTTTACAAAACATTATGGAGTCTTACAGAAAAATCTATGAGCACTGAGAAGGAAAGTGTTCTAGGATGACACTTTGATACCAAATTAAAAGAAACTTGTTTCCTGTATATAAAACAATCAACAACTTAAATAAAGAGTGGAAGAATTCCAAACAGATCAGTTCACTTTCATAGTTAAACTCCTTTCACTTGTTTAAGTTCCTGGTAAATGTCTGATAGTTGAAAGCCAGACTTCTCTGTTCATTGTTGGGTTTGCTTTCTGCTTCCACAGACTAATAATGGCACAGTGACCTGGTTAAAAACCCACAGAAGAATGGTTCAATCCCAGGGAAAACAGCATCCTTTCACAGAAATTATTTCTTTGGCTGTGGTGTCATATACAAAACCTTGAACTCCAACTAAAAGAATCTACTGAAACTCTTGCCTTTCATAATTGCAATATAGTGAATTTAGCTACTCAAAAGTAGTTAAAATAAACCAATCTGCTCATTAATCATCATTACAGTTACAAAGAGAATCAAGCAAATAACCTTTCAAAATGTTTCTAGGGCCAAACTTCAAATCACTCCAGCAATTTTCAAACACTGAACTGTAGAGGGTTCTTTACAAATATATGCACAGACTATAACCAGTTAATTAAAGCAGATCTTAATGATGACATTATCAATTTATCATTTTTAAGTTACAAAAACAAATGCGAACACCGATCAATCCCTTTACAGCTGGCAGGGCATCATTCTCCAGAAAGAATTTATTGTCATTTGTGTGCCTAAAGCCAGGGAAAGAACAGGCTATGCGGTCCTAACAAGAACTGTTGAAAACAGGGAGACAATTAAAATCTCCCGTTTAGCCAAGTTAATAAGCAAGAAGGGACACAGTGCTACACTAGAACCAATGTATATGTCTTTCTTCCTTTGCCTGATGACTACTAGAGAAATCCATTTGGTTTTTTTTCTCTTCATTATTTATGATAAAATTCATTAAAACTGAATGGGTATGAATTATAATCTCAGAAGAGCACTGACTGCAAGGATTTCAGTGTCCCTCCTGTCAAGACATTGGAGTAGACACACTGTGTCTACTGTAGTCTCCACTGCCCTGATGATTTTAATAATGTCACAGCTCCCTCAGAATACATAGAGCAGGAAACAGAAATATGATCTGGGAATTTTAACATTCATTATTTATGATAAAATTCATTAAAACTGAATGGGTATGAATTATAATCTCAGAAGAGCACTGACTGCAAGGATTTCAGTGTCCCTCCTGTCAAGACATTGGAGTAGACACACTGTGTCTACTGTAGTCTCCACTGCCCTGATGATTTTAATAATGTCACAGCTCCCTCAGAATACATAGAGCAGGAAACAGAAATATGATCTGGGAATTTTAACTCTCAAGCTGCAATTCAAAAATCATCTTTTTTTTTTTTTTTGTCTTGAGAACCTGACAAATGTAGTAACAGACTGGGGAGAACAGTCTCTTAGAATCTATTTCAAATGTTAAAAAAGGAAGTCAAATCAGAACCAGAGCACCTTGAGTCTGAAACACAACTGTTTGCCGAGGCTTTGGCCCTTTTGATTGCTCCCTACGCCTTTGAGTGTGTCTATCTCAGCACTTAGAGAAATGGTTCCATTAGAAGAACTGAGCAGAAAACATCTAGAGAAACATCTTTGGGTGTTTTCTTAAAAGATGAAAGAATCATAAATCAGAGCCAATCCATAAACCTTATATTATTTTGTTACTACAATTTTATGAATAAACATGTAAAATAGAAAAATATAATTTGGCAATCCTAATGTGCTATGTATTCCATTTTTTAAAAAAGATTTTTTTTTTAATGTGGACCATTTTTAAAATCTTTATTGAATTTGTTACAATGCGGCTTCTGTTTCATGCTTTGGTTTTCTGGCCAAGAAGTATGTGTGGTCTTAGCTCCCTAAACAGGGATTGAACCTTCACCTCCTGCATTGGAAGGCGAAGTCTTAACCCCTGGACCACCCAGGAAGTCCCACAATGTATTCTTGATTCCAAGTTATCAACCAGGTACCCTTGAGCATAGCCAAGTTCAGTAAATGGATTTTGAATGCATAAGGGTAAGATGTCAGTACGGGAATACAGAATACAAAGCAGAAGTGGATTAACTGAATTACAATAAAAGAAAAAAACACTACCTTGCTATTGGTCAAATAGTTCTTTTCTTTCAAAATTCAATGTTTTCCCAGTTCCTAAAACTATATGCAATACTAGGGGAAAAAATGTTTCCACTATAGCAGCATAGCGTAGAACAGGGGTATGGTACACCAGCTAAGGCCCTCTTAGCATTTTTATTCAGAAAAAAATAATCCTCAAAGAAACACCTGACATGTGAAAAACAAAAAAGATAAAAAATTTACTGTTAAAAATGCCTACATGGAATTTATATCTTAACTAAAACGTCTGAAATCTTCTTACTCAAGAGTATCTAATGATGAGATTTCCAGGCCTAAATTAACAGAGCTACTTCTCCCTGATACAGAAATAGGTTCCTATTGATTAAATTCAGCAGAGGGCAAACTAAGCAGTCTTGTCTGCCCATCTGTATGTGTTTTGCCAGCTCAGAATATCCCTAAAGAGGAACAGAAGTGCTTGGAATCAATACTGTCCAATTCAATTTTTTTTTCATGGCTATCGAAAAGAGTTTGGTAATTAAGAAGCAATCCCATTAAAATGTCCAGCACCTATACTATAATCAACAGAGTCTTAGATGATTCTGTTTCTGAAATACATTTTATGTATTCACTTTGTACACCACATTTATAGAACTGCCACAATATCCCTAAAGAGGAACAGAAGTGCTTGGAATCAATACTGTCCAATTCAATTTTTTTTTCATGGCTATCGAAAAGAGTTTAGTAATTAAGAAGCAATCCCATTAAAATGTCCAGCACCTATACTATAATCAACAGAGTCTTAGATGATTCTCTGTTTCTGAAATACATTTTATGTATTCACTTTGTACACCACATTTATAGAACTGCCATGTTGTCACCAAGCAAATAACTATTTTCTGTTTGGACCACCTATGCTGCCAGAAGTTGCAAGTTAAGGGTAATCATTTTATATGGTTTGCAGTTTGAGATTCTTTTAAAGAAACCCAACCTGGGATTATCAAGCTTGTGATGTTAAGCATTTTTGCAATTTAAGCCAAGTGTTTCCCTCAAGTGTTTTAAAGATAAATCTCAATCTTGCCACATTCAAATGACAGAAATTTTCCATTAAAAGGATAAATATGTGTTTGACCCTTGAAGTATACATCTGAACAAGGACAAAATAAGAGGAGAGATGCTAACCAGGGCCATTAAACTAATTGTATTCAGTCTCCATGAAATTGTTAGAGTTTAAACATATCAACATTTTTTGTCTGTTATTTTGCTACTTTATTAAAATACTGCATCCATAAATACTAAAGATGAGAAATTATTTGCATACACTAAGGGTAGCTATGGTAATAATTCAAAAAGATTAATTTATTTCATAAATATGCAAACATTATAATTATATACAGAAGCTACATTTTCCAAAGGAAAAACTCTAGACAGCATCCTAATATCTCAGACTGAAAAATAATATTAAAATCAGGATTGCACAGTAAAATCTATGATTTATACCAAAAATTAGTTGCAAATATAAGTAAATTTTACAATTTTATATAAACTAAGTTATAGGGAAAATCAGATTAATCTAAGAAAGTGTTTGTCACTCAGCCATGCACGGCTCTGTGACCCTATGGACTGTAGCCCACCAGGCTCCTCTGTCCATGGGATTCTCCAGGCACGAATACTAGAGTGGGTTGCCATTCCCTGCACCATAACCTAAGAAAACCTCAGTTTAAATACCATCACTAAGGCCAAAATAAGCCTTTCTAAGCCTCTAATTGTCACTTTCTCAGATGACTTTACGATAAATGAGACAGAAGTGAAAGTGTCTCCTAGGAACTTAGAATCTAAGTTCATCATAGCATACAAAATTAAGGACAAGCATAACAGATATATAAAATAAATATATACAAAATATATAAATAAGATTACATATTGTATAACTCATTACCAAGAACAATACACTCACTTATTACTTACAAAAATGTATTTACATATCAATAATGTGTGTAACTAAAGTAGAGGGCTTTTGGACATTCAAATCTGGATACAGTGGGCCACTTGCCTCATCTGCAAACTGACTACAAATGGATAATGCATGTTCTGATTAATCTACTCATTTTTAGTTTTTCACAGCAGAAACAATTTATAACAGAGGGTCAAAATGGTGATTTTATAGCTACATCAATCCTAGTATCTTCAGTCTCACATAGTAGTAATCATAACAAAAGGTTAAAAATACTGATTATATAGTTACTGTATACACGTTATCTTTACGATATTTATCCCAACACATCCAGATAATAAGGAAGAAAATGAATTTGTTCTTTCAAAAATTTACCTAGAACAACCAAGTCTCAGAATCCAACTAAACATACACATAATAAAAAAGCATTCAGTGAAGTCGACACTTCCACAAAAGATAACACAGGCTCGTTACTCTGGCAGGAACAACTCAGAGGTTATACTTAACTCAAGAGGCCAAAGTTAAGCCAGCAGTTTTTAAAAGGGTATTTTTCTACAGTAATTCCACTGGCCTGGTTACTTCTGTTTCACAGAAGTACAGGATTTCTGCTTCCACTATAAAATCACCATTAAAGAGTTTTTTTTTTAATTTTTATTTTTACTTTATTTTGCTTTACAACACTGTATTGGTTTTGCCATTAAAGAGTTTTAAACTAACCTAAAACCAAGGGATAACTTGACCATGGATAAATAGTTCACACTGTTTTATAATAAAGACAAAGTTCTAAATGACCTAACCACTAAAATTTTATTTCAAAACTATACTAAAAGTTCTAAGAGGAGCCAGTGATTTGAGTTCCATCTCTACAAACACCCAATTTCTTTCCGTCTTGTTTCATCTCTCAAGTTCTGGGGAGTAAAATGTGTGGCCTGCACATTCAACACTCAGTAATTAAGAGACTGATGCTCAGTCATCCCCTTCCCGTGGTGAAAACACGATTCTTTGGAGAAAATAACTAATGGGACCCCTCTTACTGCATTAAGACACCTTACTTTGTTTCTCTTCATTCTAACTTGATGTCACACTAATAAACTTTAAAGCAAAGTGGTCTTGGGTAATACACATTGGTAAAATTAGTAGTCAGACTGACAAAAATATAAAGGGGAAGGCTAAGTCCTGACTCAGAAAGCAGGAAAAAGAGGAATTTATAGCACTCATCCTCCCACACTCAGTTAAATCCTTGAACTTCCATTTATTTCAGCATATCAAGGATATTGTATCCTCCTCTGCCAGGGTGGCATGAAGGTACACATCATATTTTCTAGGGTTCAGTAATATCATTCCTTGATAAGAGTAGAAGGGGCAGAATTAAGAGGTATGCGTGCTAAGTCACTTCAGTTGTGTCCATCTCTTTGTGACCCCATGGGCTTCTTGCCAGGCTCCTCTGTCTATGGGATTCTCCAGGCAAGGATACTGGACTGGGTTGCCATGCCCTCCTCCAGGGGATCATCCCAACCCAGGGATTGAACTCAGGTATCCTGCATATTGGCAAGCAGGGACTTTACCACTAGCACCAACTGGGAAGCTCCCAAACAAGAGGAGGATTAGGTAATTAGCCATTAGGCTTAAAGTCTTAAAATGACAGCTTTCCTACTATTCCTAACCACTCTCCAGGTGGCACAGTGGTAAAGAATCTGCCTTCCAACACAAGAGATGCTGTAGACAAGGGTTTGATCTCTGTTTGGGAAGATCCCCTGGAGTAGGAAATGGCAACCCACTAGTCTTGCCTGGAAAATTCCTTGGACAGAGGAGCCTGGTGGGCTACTGTCCATGGCGTCTCAAAGAGTCAGTCACGATTGAGCAAAGATGCAAGGATTCTACTGTTCATAGTGACCCACAGTCAGCCTGCCTACCAATTTATCTTTTGGAATGCAAATGAATCTCTCCATCCATGAAAAAATCCCAAACATGTTAGGCTGTAAGTAGAAAGCCCTGCTACTTTAGTAGATGTCCATCCAAATGAAGATGAAGCATCGCGTAGAGTAGATTTTAGTGTAATCATCAATGCAACTTAAAAACATTGATCTGACACATATTTAATATTATGAATAATCATTGTGCTGCCTGGTAATTAGAGATAAATGTTAAGTCGTTCACATAAACGATTAAAATTAATGTTAGGTTTACACGGCAAAATCAAATTTTCATGGTACTACACTTTTCATTGAATTACCCCCAAAATCAATGACTGCTATTATATGTAGTGGGCCCTCCCAGGTGGTCCCTGGAGAAGGCAATGGCAACCCACTCCAGTCTTCTTGCCTGGAGAATTCCATGGACTGAGGAGCCTGGTGAGGTATAGTCCATGGGTTCACAAAGAGTTGGAAATGACTGAGTGATTAACGCTTTCCCAAGTGGTGTTGTTGGTAAAGAATCTGCCTGCCAATGCAGGACATGGAGGAGACGCAGGTTCAATCCCTGGGTCAGGAAGATTCCCTGGAGGAGGAAATGGTAACCCACTCCAATATACCTGCCTGAAGAATCCCATGGACAGAAGAGCCTAGTGGGCTACAGTCCATGGGGTGACAAAGAGTTAGACAGGACTGAGCAGAAGCAGCAGTAGCATCTATGGGGACATCTCCACTCTGCATCAACACAGACTCCACTATGATATCTTTCATGGCCCACACCTGAGTCCCTAAGATATGCCCTAATCTCCAGACCCTTGATCCTCCTTGAAAGTACCTAGTGTAATATAGTCAACTCTTGACAGCACTACTGGCCAAACACTCCAGCATATCCATCTACAGCCACTCAGGTTGGAAATTGCACCAGCTCTGACGAACCAGGGCACAAAGCCCGAGTTCAGAAGGTTAAAAGCAAGCTGGCTATAGGCCAGAGTTTAGAGGTGAGAATAAAGATGAGACTCTTCTCCTTTCCTATCACCACATTTTCAAAGATCTCATACAATTCTTTCCAATAATAACCAACAGGGTAAGATAAAGAGAATAAAACACAGGGGAGGAGGCCCATAAATGGAAGTGCAGTTATTTTTAACACGCTCATTTCTATATTAATATTTTGATCAAACCTGACTCAACAATAGTCAGCAAAAGTTGGCCAGGAAATATTCAAAATTACCAGACTACTCAGAGGTGGGGTTAGAAAGGAGTTTCGGGTGTTAGGAGGTGCTATGACAAATTGTCGTTTCCTGTGGTTGATTTCCAGGTGTGCAATGACTTTGCATGATCAAAGGAACGGACCATGAACTTGTGACTGTACTAAAAATAGTACACTGGAACCAGTTGAGTTCTACTTTCATGTGCCACTGAAAGAGCACGCGATACACTCTTTGTGGAGAAGTGGATGCAGGCAGAGTCCAGATATTTTCACTGAGCAGTTCAGTTCAGTTCAGTCACTCAGTCATGTCCGACTCTTTTTGACCCCATGGACTGCAGCACGCCAGGCCTCCCTGTCCATCACCAACTCCTGGAGCTTGCTCAAGCTCATGTCCGTTGAGTCGATGACGTCATCCAACCATCTCATCCTCTGTCGTCCCCTTCTCCTCCTGCCTTCAATCTTTCCCAGCATTGGGGTCTTTTTCAATGAGTTGGTTCTTCATCCTCCTGGAGAAGGAAACGGCAATCCACTCCAGTATTCCTGCCTGGAGAATCCCATGGACGGAGAAGCCTAGTAGGTTACAGTCCACGGGGTCGCAAAGAGTCGGACACGACTGAGCAACTCCACCTCCACCTCCACCTGGTTCTTCATCAGATAGCCAAAGTATTGGAGTTTCAGCTTCAGCATCAGTCCTTTCAATGAATATTCAGGACCAATTTTCTTTAGGATTGACTGATTGGATCTCCTTGCAGTCCAAGGGACTCTCAAGAGTCTTCTTCAACACCACAGTTCAAAAGCATCAGTTGTTCAGTGCTCAGCTTTATTTATAGTCCAACTCTCATATCCATACATGACACAATTCTCCAAGGTGTTTCTCCACATGCTGTTCCAGCTTTTGTTTGGCCCTATCTTTTCAAGGGTGTTTGGATGGCAAATATCCTTAGAAGACAAAAATAGTGTTTCCTTCCAAGGTAAAGGTTGGTCTGGTTTACACACAGTCCATCATAAAACATTGGATTTCCTATACTCAGAGGTCCTCAGCTGTGCCATAGATCCACTGTGTACCCAGCATCCTAGGTGTCCTGCTGTGTACCCAGCACCCCACCTCCATGGGGTGACTTGGGGCAGGAAAGGTGGGTGGGGGCAAAGGGCAAGCACGGGGGAAACAGAGAAGAGAACCAAAGCAACCATGAAGCTCATGCTTCTTGCTGTGCTGTGAGTAATAAAGTCCTTTGTCTCCAAGCCAAGGGTCTCATATCTTTGGCCAGCATCCCTGAAACTGTGGCAGGCTTGCATGATAGCTTACAAGCAGAGTAAAATCGCTTCTCTACAAGGAGTAAAATCTTACCCCTGGGAAAATAGGATCATCCTCCCAGATATCAAGGTAGGAAATTGCTATGGATTCTCCAATCCCCCTGGGAAAAAAATACAGGAGTGTGTCTTATCCCAGCATAGGTAGTTCTGGTAGTGAGGTGAGGTGAGGTGAGGTGAAGTCACTCAGTCTTGTCCGACTCTTTGTGACCCCGTGGACTGTAACCTACTAGGCTTCTCTGTCCATGGGATTCTCCAGGCAAGGATACTGGAGTGGATTGCCATTTCCTTCTCCAGTCTGGTAGTGAAGGGAGAATAAAAAGCCAAGTGAAGAACTTCTCCAAGACCTGAGAGATAGTCATATTGCCTGCTTCAAATACTTGAACAATTCCCTTTATTGCTTATTAGGAAAAAAAAGATCGCTTTTTAAGACACAAGGCTTCATTTTTGTATAAAGCGTTATGTGTAGCATTATATGTAGCGTTATGTGCTTGTTGTGCTGTGAGTAATAAAGTCCTTTGTCTCTGAATTAGAATAGTAGGGAATTCAAATAAAATTAAGACACATTCAGAAAACAAAATCTTCTTAATACTCATTTTTAAAAATAAAACTTCAATAACACTGAAATCAGACTTTTTTTCTGTCTCTATTTTTGGTCAATCTTTTGAGATGAAAAAGGGAAACTTTTACAATTCCCCGGAATATGAAAAAATGTCTCGTTCAACACTTGGGTTTCTTCTGCTCAACTGTGTCACTTGGTTGCAGCACAAACTCAATGATACTGTTTCAAAACATGGCTATTTTACTCCCAAGTTCTAAGCCTCTACGAATTTCACATGTTTCCTATATAGATTCTGTTGATGATTATAGTTCTCCTTGGTTAATTAACACTCTGAAACATTTAATTTTGCATTACACAAATACCAGTAGAGATTGAAAAATAAAACTGGATGCAAATTTTATGCTCATTGCAATGCACAAATTAGGGCATACAAAAATCCCTGGCTGGATTCAGAGTTCTCTCGTGCCAACTAGAGCCTCAAAAAAAAAAAAAAAAAAATGTTAAATTATTTTTCACCAAATCAACAGAGGTAAAAATGATCACTTAAAAACCAGACTAAACAAAAACAAGTCAATGAGGCTGCTACACATAACACTTTATACAAATGAAGTACTGTCAAAATCCTCCCAAATGTCAGAAATTAATTTAGAAATGTATCTTTAAAAAAAAAAAAAAAACTGTCTTAGTGTAAATCTGTTTTCTATAAATTTAGTTCCAGACTCTCATTATCACAAAAATATCTGTCTTCTCAATTTCTAGAACTGCTTCTATAATGTTACTTTGCAGAGTACATGTGGTCTACCGGTGTTATCTCTCAAAGGTGGCCTCTTTGATCAGAGTATTTGAAGAAGATAGCCTTGCAGGACAAATCGTACACAAGAACAATCAACCCTGAACAAGATGGCTTTTCAGAATCATTTTTAGACATGCATAAATCAGAGATGCATTTGTGTTACCTAATCACCACTAATGAAGCTGGAGCAGAGAATGCAAACTTCAATATTTAGCTAAAATTTCAAAGTGCAGCATCTGAATTAAACTAATACAATTGCTTAGAAAGCTAAGACAAGATATTTCCACATTTTCTAGCCAAACACTCAGGGCTGGATAACAGGACCATGTTTGTTACCTTTTAGACTAGAACAAAATTAAAATGCAAACAGATATAAAACCATCTTGCTTAATTTGGAAATTCAAAATTTTAAAAAGTATTTTGCCTTTTAAAATAAGATTCAGTTCAGTTCAGTTGCTCAGTTGTGTCCAGATCTTTGCAACCCCATGGACTTCAGTATGCCAGGCTTCCCTTCCATCACCAACTCCCAGAGCTTGCTCAGATTCATGTCCATTGAGTGGGTGATGCCATCCAACCGTCTCATCCTTTGTTGTCCACTTTTCCTCTTGCCTTCAACCTTTCCCAGCATTAGAGTCTTTTCCAAGGAGTCAGATTGTTTGCATCAGATGGCCAAAGTATTGCAGTTTCAGCTTTAGCATCAGTCCTTCCAATGAATATTCAGGACTGATTTCCTTTAGGATTGACTGGTTGGATCTCCTTGTAGTTCAAGGGACTCTCAAGAGTCTTCTCCAACACCACAGTTCAAAAGCATCAATTCTTCGGTGCTCAGCTTTCTTTATAGTCCAACTCTCACATCCATACATGACTACTGGAAAAACCATAGCTTGGACTAGACAGACCTTTGTCAGCAAAGTAACATCTCTGCTTTTTAATATGCTGTCAACATTAAAATTGTGTTATCTATGTCAACATCATTGAGGGGTTTTCTTTTTAATTGTAGAAAAACGAGCAATATGACTACCATCTATCTCTTTTTCCCACTCTAACATCATGTGATTTTTGCTATGTTGGAGGAAATCGTGTTCTATGAAATTTGAAAAAGAGCCAGAAATAAAATTGCACAAGTTTAGCTGCAGCCATGAGAGACTAAAGCTCCTTCCATAATTGTGGGGGTATTTTGACATGGCAAAAATCAGCTATTGGTCCCAGCTGGGGTCTTCACACAGGGGTTTCAAGAGTCTCCATTATGATTTCACAAGTCACAACCAAATGTTAGTCTAACGCCAGCATACTTGATACCCGCCCAGGCTGTTTTGCCAATAACATAATTTTACCTCTTTAGCAGAGCTGCCACATGCTATATGACAGTCTACAACTGCAATTTCGGCCACATCTATTTCATAATGAACAAGAATAGTTACTGCCTTTCCCTCAGCAGAGAAAATATCACCAGAGCATAATTTCTTATTAATTCTAGGCGCCGTTTCTAAGGACAAGTTAGCCAGAAACCTCTTGGGAAATTTGTATGCTCAAGACAATCATCTCAACTTCTTGAGGGACTGGTAAATATTTGTACGGAAGAATGAAAGATGGATGGCTAGCCTCCAGGGCATGGAAAGAATACTCAATAGTTATACCAATCTAGGCAGGAAAAAAAAAAAAAAAAAAAAAATAAATAAATAAAGACAGGTATGAGTTCAAACCTTTAAAAATAAATAAATAAATATATTGGTCTTTAGTGTAAATGATTTTTTAAAAAATTGACAAATTGTAAGCAAAAGGGAAATATGATCATATTTGCATTGGAGACATTTTGGTGGCACATATGTGAATAGTGACAATGGTTGATTATTGAAGAAATACATAGGAGCAAGTGGGTCTATTGATATAAAATAAGTACAGAATTTAAGATTATTTAGTGAGCTGATCTGTAAAGATAACCCAGAAGCTTTGCGCCAAGAGAGAAAAATAAGTTCTATTAGGCCAGAATGAAAGAGGATGTGGGAAGAGCAATGTACCATGGACAGTTCCACAGTGGGCACCGGAGATTGCACCTTCAGGAAGAAGAGCACCCCCTCCTCAGAAGACGGGTAGGTGGAAATGAAGAAAGTTCTCTGGAGACAGGAGTGCATGAGGGAAGGACTTCCGGGAGCTGAGACACAGAAGAGAAGAATAGGAGAGAAAGAAGAGGTGGAAGAGGAAATGGGCTATGTCAGTGATACCTCCAGGTCTCCTTCAGCTGGTCAATTTGAATGGGACTAGAGTAGAAGTTTAGCACCCTTATATAGGGTCCAGGGAAGGCCCATCATGGAGTCTGGAGTATGGAGAATATTATTGCAATGATCCAGATACTGAGGGCTGTAGAGAGGATATGGGTGAGTTGCAGATGAAAGAGGCAGAAGAAAAGAGGAGTTGGGGAAACACCTAGAAAAAGCGGTGTGGAAATGACAAAGGAATTCCAGGTTTCTGCTTGGATATGACACTAGCCTCACAAACTGGACTAAGCAAGGCAGAAGAAGGACCATGTCTAGAGGGCAAACTGCTTGCCTTTCTGGATCTTGGTTTCCTTTCCATGTCTATGGAATAACAGCATGGTCCTGGTGGACTCTAATGAACTCCAGTATCCTTGCCTGGAAAATCTCATGGACAGAGGAGCCTGGTGGGCTGCAGTCCATGGGGTCGCAAAGAGTTGGGCATGACTGAGCGACTAACACTTACTATAATATAATATATAACACCTTTCATTTGTGCAAAATTCTTTGAAATTCCATGATCTCCTTTTATATTGGACAAGGGCATCAGAAGGACCTGATGTTGTTCATTGTTTTTGAACATGTTCTTAACAAGTAAACCTATTGTAATAAAGAGCTGGACAGTCTGCTACCTGCATTCTCTTTACTAAAAGACAACTAGATCACTATAGTGTTCTGAATGTTTACATAGATGTAGGTAAGTAGATAGATAAATGTTAGAAACATTTTTATATATTATACACACACAGGAGTAGGGTCTTCTGCAGATATAGGCATGCATGCGTATTTACTTATTTGTCTGTTTCAGATTTAACATGGCCCTAGTCTATAGAGAGGTCTATTTAGTAGTGGTATTTGGTAACAACAGAGCCATTGACCATGAGGTAGAGTTGAGTAAGGGAGTCAGAAGAAGCATCCTGTCTCATAGAAACTCTACAGGAACTGGGATCATGCAGACTCATAGCAAAGGCATAATTTTTATTTCTCCTGGTTTATCATGGTAGATGTCATAGAGAGCATTAGCAGTGTCTTCCTGGGGTGGGAGGGGAAAGAGAATGTTTTTTAGACAATAGTTCATACTCAGCATGACTGCTCGGAGGTTTCCAGACTATACCTGTTCGTCCTAAACAGTAAGGGGAAAAAGATATAAAATTGTACCTTATCCAAAAATTATGCTCATTGTGTACCTGCTAAATTGCTAGACATGGCACGTAAAGATGAAAAAAACAAATATTCTCATAATCTAACAGAGACAGGCAATTAAACTGAACTATAATACAGACTAAGTGCTACAGTGGAGTTACGGAAATAATGTGGAAGAGCACCTTGTTGGGGAGGGCTTGGGCGTTGGGTGGAAAGGCTCCCTAGGAGAGGCCCTCCAGAGTAAAATCTAGAAAGTCAAGAGGATGGGAAGGAAGAAAAGCTGCAGGAGCATTAGATGGAGGGAAAAGCCACAGGAACAAAAAAGAACATGATTCCTTAGAAGCACAAGTGATGGGACAGATAAGAACTCTTTTTTGTATTTCTTAGGTACCATGCCCTGCAACAGACATGGAAATATCCTGAACAAAGCTGTGCTCAAGAGACCTATATGAAATAAGGACTGAAAGCCAAGCCAGAGATACACTAGGACAAGCACTAGATGACATTTGATCCAGAGAGAGGATATGGGGTGGGATGTCGGAGGGGGATTCAGGATTGGGAGCTCATATACATCCATGGTGGATTCATGTCAATGTATGGCAAAACCAATACAGTATTGTAAAGTAAAAAAATAAATAAATAAAGACAGGTATGAGTTCAAACCTTTAAAAATAAATAAATAAATATATTGGTCTTTAGTGTAAATGATTTTTTAAAAAATTGACAAATTGTAAGCAAAAGGGAAATATGATCATATTTGCATTGGAGACATTTTGGTGGCACATATGGGAATAGTGACAATGGTTGATTATTGAAGAAATACATAGGAGCAAGTAGGTCTATTGATATAAAATAAGTACAGAATTTAAGATTATTTAGTGAGCTGATCTGTAAAGATAACCCAGAAGCTTTGCGCCAAGAGAGAAAAATAAGTTCTATTAGGCCAGAATGAAAGAGGATGTGGGAAGAGCAATGTACCATGGACAGTTCCACAGTGGGCACCGGAGATTGCACCTTCAGGAAGAAGAGCACCCCCTCCTCAGAAGATGGGTAGGTGGAAATGAAGAAAGTTCTCTGGAGACAGGAGTGCATGAGGGAAGGACTTCCGGGAGCTGAGACACAGAAGAGAAGAATAGGAGAGAAAGAAGAGGTGGAAGAGGAAATGGGCTATGTCAGTGATACCTCCAGGTCTCCTTCAGCTGGTCAATTTGAATGGGACTAGAGTAGAAGTTTAGCACCCTTATATAGGGTCCAGGGAAGGCCCATCATGGAGTCTGGAGTATGGAGAATATTATTGCAATGATCCAGATACTGAGGGCTGTAGAGAGGATATGGGTGAGTTGCAGATGAAAGAGGCAGAAGAAAAGAGGAGTTGGGGAAACACCTAGAAAAAGCGGTGTGGAAATGACAAAGGAATTCCAGGTTTCTGCTTGGATATGACACTAGCCTCACAAACTGGACTAAGCAAGGCAGAAGAAGGACCATGTCTAGAGGGCAAACTGCTTGCCTTTCTGGATCTTGGTTTCCTTTCCATGTCTATGGAATAACAGCATGGTCCTGGTGGACTCTAATGACCACACCAGTGTTGGCTGTCTCTGCAAATAAGAATTCATCAAGAACATTACACTTTCAAATAAAGGATCTCACCCACACAGCTCTCAGAGGCCCACTAACATTCTTAGTCTTTTTCACTACCAAAGCAATGCATGAATTCAATAAAAAAGAAACCCATGGAATAGGAATAATGAAGCCCAGTTCCAGGCAGCTGGGAGTGCCAAGTATTCTTTTTTAAGAGGGAGGTCACACCACAGACCTTGTCAATCATACTCTGTTATCATTATGAGAGGAGAAAAATACTCCCACTTGTAACCCTGAACTAGTCTTCTCTCACATACAGGATTCTTTTACTATTAAATAGCAGTTATAATACAAAAAGCATACATATTTGAAGGTATTACTATTGGGTAGGTCAATATGCATAATAAGATGTGGCTGATTTAATTTAGTTTCAGTTCAGTGGTCTAAAAAGAAATCCTATACCTTAAAAAAAAAAAAAAAGATTAACTTCCTCTGGTACTCATTTTTTTATCAAAGATATAGATTTAAGATTGATAGCTATCTTGCAAAGAATTCCATAAATAAAACTTTTTAAATTAAAAACTCTTACATAATAATTTTAAATTATTTTTTCTACCAAAGTGATATAAAGGAAAATATATAATTCAGGGTACTCTCACAAGGCTGATTTTCAGTCTTTAATAAGTAATGTTTTGGTAATAATGGATATTATTTGCTCTTTGAAAAAGGCACTTTAAGTTTCATAAAGTATAATCCATGATTTCAAATTATTTTTTAAAAAGCCATAAATGTTAACTATAAGTGAACAAAACTTTTTGGTAGTCATAAACTCTGGTTACCAACACTGATGCCAAGAATCCCTCTGACATACATTTTGCCCAACCGATTGTTACATTTCATAAAAAAGCATAATAGCTTCAGCATTTTCTTCTTCAGTAAACACTGGGTGATATCTGGTTCAATGCTTTTCAGTACAAAATTACGCCAAAGAAAAAGGCCCATGTAATAGGTTTGACCTATTGTTTTTACCTATTTCTTTCCAATTTCCACAACCTATTGTAGCATCCAGCATCCCTAATGCAGGGTAATTCATTTCTGACTCCACAATTGACCCCTAATGACGCTGAGGACATTCACTACATTTGATACCCCATGTTTTTTTACAGCTTCTCCTTACATTTAGATTACATTTTTATTTAGATTGAGTATAGTGTGCTCTAAATCTTGTGATCGTCAAAGAATGTGTTTACAAGCTTCAAATGCAGTTTGAAATGAGAGGAAAAAATTCTTTAAAATGCTGTTTCAGCGGACACCAGCCATTCAGTCTATTTATAAGAAATTACCAGATGAAACCCTTGGTCTCACATCACTATTCTAAGAGATGTCATATATATAAATAGCAGGGTAACAATATCTGTTTTATATACCATATAATTGTATACTTGATCATGCTCAAATCCTTTTATTGCCCATAAAAAGGTGAAGTCTACTAAATATAGTCCTACATAAGAAGCCATATCATTCAGGTATCATACTGAACCCAGAAAGCACAGTATAAAATGTCACTTGCATACAAACCCATTTTCATTCACTAAGAAAATTAGAATTTCAAGATTTTAGTATTAAGAAATTAATATTGATTACTGAATCATTAAGCTGTTCTTGATGCTTAAATTTCATTCACCTCACAGAAATAACAGTGAGACCTCACTGTTTAAGTCAATTTTAATTAAACATGTAATGTCCATTAGTAGTAAGCCCTCATTATAATACAACTTTCTTTTTGGCTTATTCCCATATTAGGGTCCATTCCAGAATAACTGGTTAGTGTTCTGAAATTTACATGCCTTGTGATATAGGATATCACTGTAGTCATTCCCAAGGAAGCATATATATATGGTTGAACTGCATGAAAGTGTACAGTGGTTCCCTTTATACACCCCAACCCCACGTACAGGCTGCATTAGGAAACTCACTTTTACCTTCAGTCAAAGTGCACATGCCCACGACTTAAAAAGCAAACTGCTCAGAAGGATCTACAACCAAAAGAAGAGACCCCTGCCCCACACTCTATACTTTTCTCCACCTCTCCTCATCTGTTTCTTCCAGTGGAATGGAAATCTGTAATGTGGGAAAAACTAGAGTGCAACTAGTTCAGAGTGAGGGGTAAATGAGCCCATATATGTCACTTCTTAGAGGGTCAGGATCATAGCACACACGGTATAAATAAACTCTGTGATGACGATTACATTTTCATTATCAGAACTGAAAATATCAAGACCTACCACAATTATATTCTGTACTAGAACTAGAATTAAGTCTTTGCCTATATGTTGACTCTGGAAGATGAACACTAGGAAAGAATACTTACTCCATTATAACTATGGGGAGATTGCTTACTTCTTCATCCAAGCTGTACTCGTTACTATGGGCCAGACACTCTTCTACCGGGAACACAGCAATGAACTAGACCATCACGGTACTTGCATTCTAGTCAGGAAGAACAATAAACAAGCAAACAACTAACACAATTTTAAATGGAAATTGGTGTCATAGTCCCCCTGCTGTGCCTTGTGATTTTTGAAAGAAAACATTTACAAAGTTATTCCTTCTTTTTAACAATCCGTGTTTGCTCAAAATTAGCCAATATTCTAGTTTGCTTCACATTTGCACATGCTTTCCTCAAAATTTTTCCATACATTTTTTTTAACAACTGATTTACCAATTTATTAACAAACTGATTTGAATATCTGCAATGGTGAATTCGACCCTGACTCCTGGCTCAGTATCAATGGAAATGAATTCCTTCACCATCTCAGGAGAATTGTGCAAGTCAGTGAGTCACTTTGAATTCTCATCCAAAAACTATCCCAAGTCTTAGAACCTTCGCCATACCCCTTCCTCTCAAAGTCTCTACAGCGAGTCTTGCTGGGGTTCTTCAGGTGGAACCACCATTGCCTCCACTGCTTCAGAGGCCACGTGTAGTCATAATAGTTTGCATCATGAAAGGCAACAGGATTTGGAACCACTGGACCACACAGATAATGTCTCAAGATTCTTGAGAAGTTTCATTAGCATAACCTGCAGGCATTACTGGTCTGGAACAATCGGCAGGTCTTTGAATGGAGTCAATATACTTTTAGTGAAGTGGTGTTTATAGTAAGTCAATTCTTCTGATTAAGACATGGGAATAACATTGGAATGCCCAAGTAACTATTCTACAGTGAGCTAAAGTGGGTCAAACAAGAAAGAGCCAAATAAGAAAATAAGAGAGAGAAAAAACACAAGACTAGAAGTTATGAGATCTGGACGTGGATTCTAGTTCTACCCCTATGAAATGAGACCTTAAATAGGGGACTTCACATTTCTGGGTCTTATCTGTAAAATAAGAATTCCACATGAGAAAAAGAAGCATGATGAAATACCAAGTTACACACCAAGATCTTTGTCAGAACATGGTTAAAATTTATACATATGCTAAATCTGAAAATGTACTTGTTTTATATACCTAAGGTGGAGGAGGAAGGAAATTGAATTATTATAGAATAAATAGACACAAGAACCAGCTTGAAGTGAAAACAGACATCAGTCCCTCGATACAACAGAGTATGTATTGAATGAATGAACAGAAGGCGAGAAATAGACATTTAGAGCAATGAAACTCTTAAAAGACGAATGTTGCTGACATTTGTAAAGAGTAAAAAGTCATGACATCATAACAGATGTCCCCCAGCGAGTTCACTGTTAAAAGTGTTACTCCTCCCTAAGACGGGTTGGAGATTTCCAATAACATTTGTCTGTGCCTCTGACTGTCAAAGGAATTTATTGTGCATTTACACAAGCAAGAAAGAAAAATTAGAAAAGAGACCCATTCTCATACTTTTTAACATGAGAAGTATCCCCACCAGAGTTACTGGGAAAACAAAAGTTCCCCTTAAATAATTTAAGTACCTTTTCATCAGATGCATTGAACCGTCAACCGCAGTTCTCTTTCCCCTAGCATATCATGAACTGACTACAGCAAAAAAAGACCCTGAACAAGAAAAGGCAAAAGTGTAGTGTCACATAATAAATCTTTCTCTGCATTCAAACAGTCTATTCAATTCTTACACGTTGATACTTCCTACCAGCCCTGTCTCTAATCCCTTGTTTCTACTTTAAATAGTCATGAGGAATCAGAGTTGTCAAATCCTCTGAACTTAATTCAAGAATTTAAAATAGATAACCAATAAGGACCTCCTGTATAACATGGGGAACTCTGCTCAATACTCTATGATAACCTTCATGGGAAAAGAATTTGAAAAAGGATACATGTATGTGTATAATGGAATCACTTTGCTGTATACCTAAAACTAACACAATATTGTTAATCAACTATATTCCAACATAAAATAAAAATATGTTAAAGAGAACTAAGTGTCCCCGTGTGTTCAGTGGTACAATAGCTCCTTTGGGATGAGGATGTGGCAGAGATGGTGGGAGAAGAGGAAAAATGAAAAAGAAGTGATACCACTTCCCTCGCCTCCAGAATATAAAAAATCTTTGAAGCAAAGTAGACAAAGCATTGAAGTGGTTGAGCAAGGAAATGAAACGGACAATGATATTCAGCCACGGAGGAGCAACCTCAGTGAGTAACATGAACAAGGGACTGAGGCTGAGAAGGAAGAGATCAGTGCAGACTGGGCAGTCAGGGTGATCTCCAGGAAGGAGGGTAAATTAACATCCTGCAGGTGAATGGGCCTGGTTTGCATATGTGTGAAAAAGCAGGGAGGCAACTTGAGTTGGGAAACTCAGAACTCAAAGAGCAGAACTAAGATTACATTAGTAAAGAGACAAAGAGGGAATGGACCACAGAGTGATTCAGGTTATTTGAAGAACACACATACCCTATCTGGTAACAATCATGGTCTATGGGCTTCCCTGATGGCTCAGATGGTAAAACATCTGCCTGCAATGCAGGAGACCTGGGTTCGATCCCTGGGTTGGGAAGATCCCCTAGAGGAGGGCATGGCAATCTACTTAAGTATTCTTGTGTGGGAATCCCATGGACAGAGGAGCCTGGTGGGCTACAGTTCATGGGGTTGCAAAGAGTCAGATATGACTGAGGACTAACTAATGTGGCCTTCTAAACCACTGCCCTGAGGACTGTTCCCACAAAAAAATATGAGGATAACTAGAACGGCTAAAAGAGAAAAAGGGAGGCCCCTTACCCCTTTAATATTCTCCAACTCTATCAATAAATACAATATATTTGAGTGCTTACTTTTGCGAGTGGGTTGTTAGTAGTTTGCTACTAACATAATACAACAGACTGAGAGGCTTAAACAGCAGAAACTTATTTTCTCACAATTCTGAAGGCCTGACGTCCAAGGTAAAGGTGTCAGTAGGTGAGTTTGTCCTGAGGACCTTCTCCTGGGTTGCAGTGGCCACCTTCTCGGCGTGTCCTCATATGGCCTTTCCTCTCTGAGCTCCCAGGCCTAGCAACTGTGTGTCTAAATTTCCTCTTCTTATAAGGACCCCAGTCTGATTGAATTAGGGCCCATCCTAAAGGGCTCTTTAAAGACCCCACATCTAAGTACAGTCACATTCTTAAATACTGGGGGTTAGGGCTCCAACATAGGAATTTAGGGAAAAATAACTCAGCCAATAACATGTATAACTTACAAATATTTTTAAATGTTTCGATCATGAGATATATTACACTGATACCTATACACTGTACTGTAAATACAGTATGATAAGATGGTCATAGACATAAGTGATATATCATTTAAAAATACAGATTAATACAAAAGTTCAGATAAATGCAGCTTGAACAATCAAACTCCAAAATTTTGCAAGACATGAGAGTTACAAATTTAAACCAGAAAATGATAATGTTGACCCTTGATTTCCCTTCCTTTGGACTGATAAAATATCTGAATAGCTACATTTGGGGGTAAGGCTTTTTGGTAAAATGACTGTGCCCTAGAAGAATGCAGGGCAGGAGTGAGTAATGTAGTAGAAAGAGCCACAGGTTGAGACTTGGGCATTCTGGAGTCTGGTTCAAGAAAGAAAAGGCATCCAAAGAGAATGATAAAGAGAAAAGAGAGAAATTAGGAAAGACTACATTTTAGAAGCAAAGGAAATAGAAATTGTAAGAAGAGGAAGTCAGCCAAGAGTCCACTGCTGTGAACAGATCAGACAAATAAGGCTCGGGAAGACTCTATTAACATTGTACATTGGAGTTCACTCATGACCTTCAGAGGAGCAATGCCAGTAAAGTAGAGACAGTTAAAGGCAGATTTAATGAACTGAGAAGCAAGTGGGATATAAAGTATAGAAAATTCATGATTTCTTTTTTTTATACCTATCTTCTTTCTAAAAAGTCTGACCACTGGAGAAATATGGTGTGGTTTAGGGGGAACTAGACAAAAGGAGTTTTTCTTTTCTTTTCTTCCTTTTTTTTTTGCTTTTTTATTCTTTTTTCCTTTTTTTAGTTTTCAAAGATGAAATCAGAGTTTATTTGCAAGTTTAAGGAAAAGGCTCTGCTTAGAAGTGGGGTTTAAGAGATAAAAGGAGGAAGGAATTCTCTTTGTATGGCTGGAACTCATGTGTGACAAATCCAGCACTGTTTATCATTCTCTGCTTTTGGAAGTTGTGGAATTAGCTGGGATACAGACAGTTACCCAGAGTTATGTGTCTCAGTGGCTGAAAGTCAAACTTTGAAGAAGACACAGAAAAAGGAGAATCGAAGTGTCAGTCAGGAGTCTGAAAAGATTTTTTGGAAAAGGAAGGTTGGCTGGATGGTCAGTGTGTCAGGCTAACACAAGAGAGGGGACATTTCACACAGAAGAGTTTGTGCAAAATCAGAGTCATGGAAAATACAGGCAGACTCCCAGGAGGGGCCCGCCTTGGAAAGGAATGAAGATACTTCTCTCTTGGAGAGGAAAGACAAAAGGAAATGTGGAAATCCATATGGTCAAGTTTTGAGAACGAATGGAGGGAAACCGAGGACCACCATTTCATCCGTTGTCTTCTTAAACAACATTAGCTGTTGGTCATATTTAACCACCACATTTTAAAAAGTGGGATTTTAGTTCCCTGACCAGGGATTGAACCAGGGCCCCGGCAGTAGAATGTGGAGTCCTAACCAACGGACCTCCAAGGAATTCCCTAACCACCACATTTTGAATTTTCACTTTTAAAACTATTAAAGTGATTCAAGGCATTGTCTACCATCAAATATTGACACCCTCAGAAACCAAGAACATAAGATGGATTGGGTTGAGGGTAGTTTTTGGAATTTACCTATAAAGAAAGGCAAAAAAAAAAAAAAAAACACAAAACAAGCAGACAAAAATGGTTCTGTCCATCAAGACCAAAAGCTCAATTACAGGTGTAAAATGGAATTATTTGATCAAGAAGGGAGGCATTGAATCTAGAATTCTTTTAATTAACTTTTTATAATTTATAAAGAGAATTAGTTAAGGCTATTAATCTTACAGAGGAGATGAAACATAGCAAAAATACTGGTGTAGAAATTGGAATATAAGTACATAAAGACCCGGGAAACACCTGATGTTGTGGGAAAGATTGAAGGCAAAAGGAGAAGAGGGTGGCAGAAGATGAGCTGGTTAGATAGCATCTCTGACTTAATGGACACTAATTTGAGCAAACTCTGGGAGATAGTGAAGGACAGGGAAGCCTGGCATGTTGCAGTCCATGGTATTTCCAAGAGATGTGACTGAGTAACAACAAGGACATAAAAAATAAGGAATGTTCAGTCCTCATAAAAACAATCAAAGTTAATTCTATCTAGAGACCATATCATCCAGAAGAAGCTCAAGAGGAAGTGTGGGAAGCTTGGGGAGAGGAGAATAAGGGATCTTGGTAAAGTTGGTAAGGCCAAGACCCATTAAGATTAGAGGCAGGGCCACCCGCAGCAGGAGAAAGGACTGTGATGTGGAGCCAAGTGGAACACTCCCTGGCACCCTTCAGAGCTAGCTCTCAAGTCTGGGTGAACTTGACCTCTATTTGGAGGTCAATGGGTCACCCTTGACTAGAGGGCAAGGGTGCTCTAGGGAGTCATTCTAACAGCTAAGCCCAAACCTCACCTACCTTGACTGAGGCAGCCACTGGTCAAGGTAAGGAACTAAGGCAACTGCCATGACAGTTAGGATTGACATGGAGCAAAGTAAGAGGAAGATAAGGCTGGGTGATGGAGCAGTTTCTTAGGGCTGCCATGGGAAGTCCCACAGACTGGGTGGCCTAAACAACAAAAATTCACTTTCTCACAATTCTGGAGGCTAGAAGGCAAAGATCAAGGTTGTAAGGTTGATTTCTTCTGAGACATCTCTCCTTGGACTGTGGACGGCCACCTTCTCTCTGGGCCCTCACGCCATCTTGCCTCTGAGTATGTGTGTGTGTTCAAATTTTCTCTTCTTATAAGGACACCAGTCACATTGGATTAAGGCCCACCCTAAAGACCTTATTTTAATTTAATTTAATCTTCAACCACATTCTAAGGTTCTTGGGATTAGGCAATATTAGTTAAAATTTATTAATAACCATAGGCACACTTGCCTAGCTTTGGAAAATATAGAAATATTCAGATGACTACATTCTCCACTACATAAAGATGACACTTTTGCTCAATTGAGGAACTAGAACACTAAGTACAACATTGTTATAGACTTTTTCTTATCAGAACTGGGAATTTTATCATCATCCGATTATTTCACCTCAAATAAAGACAGAACACAAATTCGTGGAAAATGCTTTTAAGAAAAGTTAAATAGACCATGACTTTGGCCAGTTACCAAATTCATCTTTCTTACCATTTATTAGCTAAATAAGACTTAGGATTTTTTTGACTTAATATTTAAAGTCAAAAATAGGAAGGAAAATTGCCATGCACTCTTCACTTATGGTTTTCAATATTTTAAAAAGAGCTTAAAGACCTTTTATTTTACACAATTGGCAGTAATTGTCTTTATAGTTTTATTGGTATTAATTTCATACAGCTCATTTAGAATGTCAAGCCACATATGCAACATAGTAATAAAGTTATTATTACTGCATAGAGATATAATTATAAGTAATTTTGATTCTCTCATTTTTGTCTTTCACATTCTTCTCATTTCTGCCTACGTTTTATAAGAATGAAGATGAGTTTGCTGACCTTTTGCTAAAGAACATTTAGTATGAAGAAACTGATGATTTCATCCTGACTGAGTGAGGCTGGTGAAACTTTTATTTTCTAGCTCCATTAGCTTTTTCAGAGTAAGCCTGATTATAATATTGCTGCATTACAAATAAACTGCTAAATTTGGAGGAGAATGCAAATGCTACAAAACAGTAAATAATTCAAATAATATGGAGCTTTTTAGCCAATGAACCATAATTCAATACAATGGTTTTCTCGTTTATTAACAATTACTAGAGAAGATATTATTTAAAAGACAAGAACAAAGAGGTAAGAGGAAAAATAAAATTTCTCATTATTTGTTAAAGATGTGATAACATACATCATTAAGTATAATATAATAAAGTTTCTAAGATCAGGTGAGCAATTTAAAATATGTAGTAAATATAATCTATGCCCACTAAGGGAACTTGCGTGTTTCTACTGACTTCATTAGCTATAATTTTGAAGGACTTTGTGGATCTATTAATTCTTACAGAAGAGAGCATATTAGCTGGCCCAAGGTAGGGATAAGGTATCATTTGGGCAAATATTTTAGTCCCAAATGTAAAGGGGAAAAGGCAAAAAGAAATGGAAAGTCCTATTTCCAGGCCATGTGCTATGGTGGGGACAGAGTAATGTTCCCTTCTGGGTTAAGGGATTAGAATCTGGAGTCTTATGAGGGGGAAAACCCCACTAATTTCAAAGCTAGTACCATTGGGGGATGAAATTTGAAGAGTGTAAAATACCTTAGTGCTGACCTTGCCTTTGTTCTAAAAAGACACAGGTGTAGATCATTAATTTATGCAAATGTGAAAAAAAAAAGGACATACTGCACATTCAAAAGTTTGAGAAGCTGGGGTTTTGAGGAACAAAGCTGACCCACACGAGACAGTTTGTAAAATTCAAGAGCTGTATCTCCACACACAGTCTTTTAATTGGAGAAATAGTGCTTGGCAAGTATTGCTTGGTCTTTTGGGTAAGTATATATTTTATTAAAGCTGTTTGCTCCCAAGTAAGCAGAGCCCAAGAACATTCAGATGGTAGAAAATCTCTGAAAAGGAATTGAACTAGGCTTGACAAAGCTCAGCCTAGAAGTTCAATGCTCAGCGTTAGGTAAAAAATGAAATCCACAGACACTGAGGAATTTCTTAATTAAAGGATATTAATTAAAGGTTCTTGTAATTCAGAAGAAAAGGTGAGAAAAAACTTTAGTACTGCGGGACTACAGCTTTCTGGAGTGTGACTGTCTTTGGGGAGAGAAAGGTTAAAGTCACGCCCCTAAGTAGAGGATGGGACCTGAAGGGATTGGGTGTCTTCACTGTCAATCACCTTGGAGACAAAGACCTTGAGACTTGGAGGTGGAAATAAACTGGGAAGGCAGGAACTCCACCTTTTCTCTTGGTATTATTTTCTTAGCCTGGACCCCAAGGAAGATTCCTCAAAGGGAGACAAAAATAGTGGCAGAAATATGACTCTGAAAGATAGAGACAGGCAGGGGGCTGGCCAAAGAGCACCCCGTGATCAGGTAGGGCGGTATGATATGGCTGAGCAAGGAAGCAGCATCGGGTGGAATGACTGGATGGACTCGTGACCTGTGAGAGGAGCCATGAGTGTGTGCCCATGTCCTCGGTTGCGTCCGACTCTTTGCGACAACAAGGACTATAGTCCACCAGATTCCTCAGCTCATGGGATCTCACTGGAGTAAAAAAAAAAAGGACATACTGCACATTCAAAAGTTTGAGAAGCTGGGGTTTTGAGGAACAAAGCTGACCCACACGAGACAGTTTGTAAAATTCAAGAGCTGTATCTCCACACACAGTCTTTTAATTGGAGAAATAGTGCTTGGCAAGTATTGCTTGGTCTTTTGGGTAAGTATATATTTTATTAAAGCTGTTTGCTCCCAAGTAAGCAGAGCCCAAGAACATTCAGATGGTAGAAAATCTCTGAAAAGGAATTGAACTAGGCTTGACAAAGCTCAGCCTAGAAGTTCAATGCTCAGCGTTAGGTAAAAAATGAAATCCACAGACACTGAGGAATTTCTTAATTAAAGGATATTAATTAAAGGTTCTTGTAATTCAGAAGAAAAGGTGAGAAAAAACTTTAGTACTGTGGGACTACAGCTTTCTGGAGTGTGACTGTCTTTGGGGAGAGAAAGGTTAAAGTCACGCCCCTAAGTAGAGGATGGGACCTGAAGGGATTGGGTGTCTTCACTGTCAATCACCTTGGAGACAAAGACCTTGAGACTTGGAGGTGGAAATAAACTGGGAAGGCAGGAACTCCACCTTTTCTCTTGGTATTATTTTCTTAGCCTGGACCCCAAGGAAGATTCCTCAAAGGGAGACAAAAATAGTGGCAGAAATATGACTCTGAAAGATAGAGACAGGCAGGGGGCTGGCCAAAGAGCACCCCGTGATCAGGTAGGGCGGTATGATATGGCTGAGCAAGGAAGCAGCATCGGGTGGAATGACTGGATGGACTCGTGACCTGTGAGAGGAGCCATGAGTGTGTGCCCATGTCCTCGGTTGCGTCCGACTCTTTGCGACAACAAGGACTATAGTCCACCAGATTCCTCAGCTCATGGGATCTCACTGGAGTGGGTTGCTGTTTCCTCTTCCAGGGGATCTTCCCCTCCCAGGGATCAAACCCATATCTCCTGCATTGGCAGGCAGATTCTTTGTCTCTGAGCCACCTGGGAAGCCTGAGTGGAGCCATAAGTGAGTGACCAATGAGAAGTCTGTCTGGGCGGTGTACTTCTCCTGGGTCATCTGAGCTGCTGCTGTAGGGAGTGACTGGATCTCCATGGTGGTAAAGGGAAGATCAGGGCCCTCTGAGGCCAGCAAAGAGGGCAGCAGAAGCCCCGGTGGGAACACAAGCAGATATTTGGGATGAAGGCTTTAATCATGGCAACAGTGAGGACCAGGAACCGTAGCCCTGGGAAACCCTGAAGTCAGCTCTCTTTAGTGGAACAAAGGCCAGGCAGTACCCAGCTTGGCAGCACAGGCTCACGGAAGCACTGTCCTGGAAAAACATTAGCGAAAGGAGGTCATCCAGAAGAATCCAGAAGGAAGAAATTTCATGGACTACAGTGTACCAGGCAAAGGGAGCAGTTTGAATTTAATTTAAATGTGACATCATTTGTATTCCTCATGCTGGTGAGGTCTAGGATACATCTGCATACACTTAAAATCAATAACTCCCATGAAGCCAGATATTAGGGCTACTTTAAATTCATACATGGGAAATTGAAAGACTGTGAGATTTTCTCAAACTTAAAAGTGTAATACCCCAAATTAGAGCCCAAAGCTAAGCTGAGACACTGGCTGCAATGTTGTCTCAGGGAGTGAATACCCAGCAGGCAAACCACAGCAATTTCTGAAGGCATAGTGATCAACGTCAATTTGGATTCCATGAATGAGCCCCTAGATTTTACATGCCTTTCTGTCAGGGTTTATTATCTGTTAAGGAGTTTAAATCTACAATAGAAAAATATTTCTGTGAAATCCAGTAATACACGGTGGTTAACCGTAGCTGAATTTTATAAACTATTATTTGTCAAATAATTCAGGCTTTTTCCCAAACACAAGCCCCTGCATTATTCTGACAGCAAAAAGAGTTTTACCTAGTCCCTATAATTTTGCATTGAACTGACAGCCTATCTGTTTTACCTGGATTCTCAGAAGGTTAGGCATTTAAGCCCCAAAATCACTTTGTGATAGAAAATGTAAAGTCTTCAGAGCTAAAAAGACTCGAAATATCATTTCTTTGAACTTCAAATAATATCATATATGCCAGTTTAGGTTGAGCAGAGCATACTGGCTGCATCTTTTAGACACATCTAAGAAATGAAATTATACAAGGGAGTAACAATCAATCAAACTAACAATTACTGAGTGGCAAGTTCTCTTCTCCATCTGCTAAATTTACATTAAATCTGCTAAAATTATTTATAGTAGCTCATTTCAACCTTAAAAATAACGAGTCTAGGGTTTAAGTTCTGGGCCCAAGATCATACAGCTAAATGGGGGAGCTGGTAGCTAAAACAGAGGTACCTAACCCCAATACCCATGTTCTTACAAAATCATGCTTCTTCCATCTGTTATTGAACCGGTATTTAACCATCAAAAAAACCCAAAATTTTATGTCTGAAAATTGTTATTCTATTCTACTCTAAATCTCATTCACTGCCATTTAAGTCTGTTTACTTGAAATCTGTTCTTGTAAAGTTTTGAAACAGCTGGTCACTCCTTGGTTTAAGAACTCCCTCACACACACAGTCCTCCGATATAATTAAATCCCCAATCAGCAATTTCTTTTTTTGGCTGAATAAGCCCTTTTCAGTGTTTCTTTAAAAAGATTTCTGTCCCTTTAAATATCTTGCAGCATCCCATATCATGCTGACTTTTACAGATGGAGTACTGGTACACAGTTTTTTTTAGACTCATTTAAAATTCCAAGGCATCATCGACTCAATGGACATGAATCTGCACAAACTCCAGGAGATAGTGGAGGACGGAGGAGCCTGGAGTGCTGCAGTCCATGGGGTTGCAAAGAGTAGGACACGACTTAGCAACTAAACGGCAAGTAATTCCAAGGATCAAGCCTTCCTCCCATCCCCGTCATGTTCTTTAACCAACTATCTTCTGTTTAGTGCTGAAGCAGCTTGGTTCTCCACTGAGCATTTTGTCCTCAGTGAATTTCATTATGGTTGCTGTGATCATTCCCACCAATTTGCCAAGAAGCTGCTTCTGATTGAGTATTGCAGATCACTCATCATCCCAGCAAAATCCTATGCCACTTCCGTTTCAGTGTATGTCCCTGCTTGAGAGGCACCTGTGATGGGCTAAACTGTGTCATTGCCCCCATCTGGGAAAATCCATATGTTGACGTCCTAATCCACAGTGACTGTGTTTGGAATTAGAACATTTAAAGGTAACTAGGTACTCTTGCCTGGAAAATCCCACGGGAGGAGCCTGGTGGGCTATAGTCCATGGGGTTGCTAAGAGTCAGATACGACTGAGCGGCTTCACTTTCACTTTTCACTTTCATGCATTGGAGAAAGAAATGGCAACCCACTCCAGTGTTCTTGCCTGGAGAATCCCAGGGACGGGGGAGCCTGGTGGGCTGCCATCTATGGGGTCACACAGAGTCGGACACGACTGAAGCAACTTAGCAGAGCAGAGCAGGAGGTTAAACAAAGTCAATGGGATGGGCTCTAATTTAATACGACTGGTTTCCTTACAGGAAGAGATTAGAATACAGAAATGCATAGAGTCAAGACCATGTGAAAACAATAAAAATTTAAAAAGCCACCTACAAGTCAAGGAGAAGTGGTTGAACTCAACCCTGCCAACACCTCAAAATCAGACTTCTGGCATCCAGAATTGTGAAGCAAATTTTTGTTGTTTAAACCATCTTGTCTGTGGTATTTACTATGACAGCCCCACAAAACTAATAGAGCTCTCTATAAAGTCTCATTTCACTAAATATAATATTAATTATTCAAACAGCCCTGTGGCTCAGAGGTTAAAGCATCTGCCTGGAATGCTGGAGACCTGGGTTCGATCCCTAGGTTGGGAAGATCCCCTGAAGAAGGAAATGGCAACCCACTCCAGTACTCTTGTCTGGAGAATCTCATGGAGGGAGGAGCCTGGTAGATTATAGTCCATGGGGTCGCAAAGAGTCGGACATGACTGAGCAACTTCACTCACTCACTCATACATATCAATATCATGTACCTAATACCGAACAGGATATATATCACTTTGGCAGTATTCATGTCAAAAATACATCAATTTTATCCATAAATAGGCATTAAAAATATTTAAAATATGTGGCATTCTCCAAAATAACTGACCAGTGCTTTTCAAAATGTCAAAGCCTGAAAACAAGGATAGATCAAGAATTGCCACAGAATGTAACAGAATGGGAAAAACTAAGGAAACATGACCACTAAATGCTCTGTGGGATCCTGGACTGGGTCTTGGAAGAGAAAAAGGATGTTAGTGGAAAACTGGTGAAATCACAATAAAGTCTGTCCTCTAGTTAATAGCATTCATTGTATTTATGTTGACTTGTTACTTTTAATAAAGGTATGACTGTTGCACAAAAGTAACATTAGGGAAAGCCAGGTAAAGGGTTATGAAAATGCTCAGTTCTATCTGTGTACTATTTTTGCAATTCTAAAATTGTTTTAAAATTAAAAGCAAAATAATAATAAATGCATGATAATAAACAATATATCATAAAGGCAAATCACAATATTTCATATCATAAAGGCAAATTATAATGCTTCATAATTTAAACATTTTATAAATTTATGTTATAAATGTATTATAGAATGATACATATTATAAATGATAATATAAATAAATAAAATATATGAACCACTTAATAACCACCAGGAAAGAAAAACCACATATTGAATCACTGAAGTATCCTTTGAAATACTCTATATTAAAGAAGGGAAGAGAAATAAGCTGAAATTCATGGAGATCTGTTGGATTTTAGTTATCACAACAACACTGTCATCCATGAAATGTGACAACTGATAAAACAGGAGCTCAGAAGCATTTGAGTAACTCATCCAAGGTCACATACCAAGTGAGAGACCTGGATTTCAGATCCAAGTCCATTTAAATCCAATGCACCATGTTTGTTCTAAGGGTTAAGCAATAATTTATATAGCCTTACCCACTAAACATTTATCTAATTATCTAACTCCATGTTTCCCATTCTTGGCTGCTGTTGGAATCACCAGGGGAGATACAAAAACTCCTGAGGCCCAGATCCCACCCCAGAAGATTCTGATTTAATTGTTCTGGATTTCAACCTGATCTCAGGATTTTAGAAGTCTTCCCAGATGATTCAACAGGTAGAGTAACCCTACTGGTTTTTTCAATGTTAAGGTCATACAAAACAGAACTAAACCCTTCCCAAAGATAGGGCAGTCATATCTATTACTTTGGCCACCTGATGCAAAGAGCTACTGGGAAAGATTGAGGGCAGGAGGAGAAGGGGATAACAGAGGATGAGATGGTTGGGTGGCATCACCGACTCAATGGACATAAATTTGAGCTAGCTCCAGGAGATAGTGAAGGACAGGGAAGCTTGGCGTGCTGCAGTCCATAGATAGAGTCGCAAAAAGTAGGACATGACTGAGGAACTGAACAAGAACAAATCTGTTATTTGTCTGTGAATAAGCAAGTATCATCAAAATCAGTTCACTTCGATTTGTACAACATATTCCTATGGGAGCAACAAGAGGAGAAGAAACTCTTTAAAAGACAGAGACCAGTTGTAGAAGGACTGTCATCAGCTAATTGCACATAGCACCAAGAACTTAGAGACAGCTGACTTAAGAGAGAAATCTCCAAACTCTTTCCATAACAGAGGAGAAAAGCAGTAATCTTTTGACTAGTAGAAGTCAAATGACTTATGTCTTTGATTTTAATTTTCTCAGATCCCTTTAAGATGGCAAAGGGAGACCATCAAGCTATGTAAGACTCTAATTGAAAATAAACATTTTCCTACTTTTGAGCGGAATTAAAGCTGGGGAAAAAACGAATAGCTTCAAGGTGAGGAATGAAACGGGAACACACCATCAAGAAGGCTGCAATGAGGGTGTTTGGAAACCATTCTGTTTGCCGAATTGTCAGCCATGCAAATGCTTATAGACAATTACAACCTCAAAAAAACAAATAAAAAGTGTGTAAGTAGGCACTTTGATACTTCTTCCTAATTATAGGGTTTACGAGCTGGATTCTAAAAACACAAATAGAGGCAATGCAAACAATAGTAACCCTGAAATGAGGTTATGAAGCTTATTAGCTGTACATAATTACACAGCTGTGACAGGTTGAAGAGACCCCAGCCTGAAACACAGTTCCTCTCCTCTTCACTATGGGGTCTTAGAGCAAGGGTGCCAGCTTTTCATGCTAGCAGAATTTTTGTATTTTTAAAAAGTACAATTTAGGGTCAGTCTTATGGGACTGCCAGTATTTGACCTGCGAAAATGGCAATTCCATATTCTGAGTGACAGTATGAAGATCTCCTTCAACTCCCTTGGGTTTCTCAGGGGCATGGACTTGTTTTTCTAGAACCTTTCAAACATCCACAACACCAACCAACCACAGAGCCTGCTTACTTAGGAAAGGCATATTGCAATAAATGAAAGGATCTCACCTACTCTAGAGAAAAGCTGTATTTTCTAAAATCTAAGCAATTGAAAAGCCCTGGAAACCACTATTTGTGATATATAGGCCAAATAAAATTTCATTCTGGTAATTGGCCTGGATACCAAACTGCACCGGCAAATCAGCTGACTGTCTGGGGTTGATAGAGAATGGTTATTTACTGTCCCTCCTGATTTTTTTGTGCAAAGCTTTGGAATTCGGTTAGGATAGTTTCTCTCTCACTCTCTCTGTCTCTCTCTCACACACATCCATATACAAAAGAAGACTTGTAATTAACAATATTACATATGCATAACTTCACAAAGGTTGATAATTGACTTTTCTTTTTTTTAGATGTAAGAAGAAAAGAATCTCAGGAAACAAACAAGCAAAAAGATCAATCCACAAGCAAGGCACAAATTAATTCTGAGTTGTCTATTTTTGTTTTTGCTATTTTTTCTTAAGTAATGAAAACCTCTGTATGAACTCATATGTCACACAAACATTTTATGTTTGAAAAGTCAAATATGAGCTTGGAAGATTTTTCTCATATATGCCAAAGGGAGATTTACCTAGGAGGTTTTATTCAAAAGCAGCACTGCAAAGTTCTTTAAGGCTTCGGGCAGCAAACTGCAGGATAGAATAATAAAAGCTCACATTTGTTTTGGGCTTGTCGTGTTTGCTGTTCTAGAGCTTTAAACATATCACTTATTTAATCCTCACAATAATCTTAAGAGGCTGGTACCATGTTTATTCCATTTAGTGGAGATGTGAGAGACGGCAATAGATTATTTTCCCCAAACCACACGCCTCTCTATTTTTTAAGATTTATTTATTTTACTTTTGGCTGCCCTGGGTCTTCATCACTGTGCAGGGGCTATTCTCTGGTTGTGGTACAAGGGCTTCTCATTATGATGGCTTCTTTCATTGCAGAGCATGGGCTGTATGGCACTCAAGCTCCAGCTGTGGACTCATTTGCTCCATGGCATGTGGGATCTTCCTGGACCAGGGATAGAACTCATGTTTCCTGTTTTGGCAGGTGAATTCTTGACCACTAGGCCACCAGGGATGCCTACCACATGCTTCTTAAAAGACAAGCTTGGGCTCTGCCAAGGCAGCCTCTCCCCAGAACAAGTGGTCAGACTCACTACTCACCTGTTCTCACCTGGGTAGCTCACACCAGTCAACCTGCTACAATGTATCTGCAACAACATACCAGAATTACATAAGCCCGTTGTGCGTTATCTTGATGCATACATTAGGTTATTACCACCTACCTTAAGTATAGCTCAATGAAAAAAAATGAGAGGCATTAATCTTCCAAAGAGGCACACAAAAGATTCTTTTATTATGTTTATCAATTCAAAGTTGATTGCAAGTTCATGGTGTAAAAGAATGCTGGTCAAAAAGCAGGATGTAGCCAATGCTTTTGCACTGTGTTTCTACATGAAATGCTAGCAAACAACTTTAGGATTTGCAATTATTGCAATTTATTAAAATTTTTTACTGCTTTGTGTTTGGAAACTGATTAACTGAAATCATTTATAAGTACAATCATTAAATAAGAATTGGTTTATTTCAATTCTTGCACTGGATGAAGTACAAACTGGAAACAAGATTGTAGAGAGAAATATCAATAACCTTAATTATGCAGATGACATCACCCTTATGACAGAAAGTGAAGAGAAACTAAAGAACCTCTTGATAAAGGTGAAAGAGGAGAGTGAAAAGGCTGACTTAAAACTCAACAATCAAAAGAATGAAGATCATGGTATCCAGTCCCATCACTTCATGGCAAACAGAAGGGGAAACAATGGAAACAGTGAGAGACTTTTTATTTTCTTGGGCTCCAAAATCACTGTGGACAGTGACTGCAGCCATGAAATTAAAAGATGCTTGCTCCTTGGAAGAAAATCAATAACAAACCTAGACAGTGTATTAAAAAGCAAGGACATTACTTTGCCTACAAAAGTCCATATAGTCAAAGCTATGATTTTTCCAGTAGACATGTATGGATATGAGAGCTGGACAATAAAAAAGGCTGAGTGTCAAAGAATTATGCCTTCAAACTATGGTGCTAGAGAAGACTCTTGAGAGTCTCTTGGACAGTGAGGAGATCAAACCAGTCAATCCTAAAGGAAATCAACCCTGAACACTCATTGGAAGGACTGACACTGAAGCGGAAGCCACAATACTTTGGCCACCTGATGTGAAGAGCCAACTCATTAGAAAAGACCCTGATGCTGGAAAAGATTGAGGGCAGGAGGAGAAGGTGACAACAAAGGGTGAGGTGGTTGGATGGCATCACCAACTCAGTGGACAAGAGTCTGAGTAAACTCTGGGAGATCATGAAGAACAGGGAAGGCTGGTATGCTACAGTCCGTGGGTTTGCAAAGAGTTGGACACAACTGAGCGACTGAACATCAACATGTTTTACCCATTGAACATAAAATATACACATTAAATACACTGTGAGAGATCCTGGGACCTCCCTGGCAGGCCAGTGATTAAGATTTCACCTTCCAATGAAGGGGATACAGGTTGGATCCCTGGTTAGGGAACTATCTCACACACCTTGGTGCCAAAAAACTAAAACATGAAACAGAAGCAATATTGAAATGAATTTAGTAAAGTCTTTAAAAATGATCCACATCAAAAAAAAATCTTTAAAAAGAAATAATTTGAGTTGTCTTCATTTTCATTGGAAATATTCCATTGCTCTGTAATTCACTGGTTGAGTAATGTCAATATTGGGTAAAATGTACCTGTGATCAATGTGATCAGTGCAATTGGATTTCATGATACTGGACTGGCTGGAGAATGATTATGCTTTATAAGAAACATACCGTTGTAATCAGAGCATGAATAGTCCCTGTGGTAGCTTCAAATCCCGTCTTCATGAAGTGTAAAATTGGGATAACAGGCTTAGAGTATGTAATGCATGTGAATAATCTGGATTAACACTGCTAAGATACAACTGCATGTTTGGGAATGAAGTAGGTTTGGAAGCCCACAGGCTCTGTTATCATTCAGTCACCTGGAGAGCGACAGCAGCCTCCTAATTGGTCTCCCTCATTCCACACTGTTCACCCTCTGTAGTTGACTCTCAGCAAGTACAACAGCCAGTAAAACACAAGTTCCTCTCCTATAGTGTCCAGCATCACCAGAACACTATAACATCCTGACCATGGCCAACAAGGTCCAGCTCCTTTCTGCTCCAGCTACACTGACCTCTTTGTCATTGGTCCTCACCCTGGCGACACGGGCTCCAATCACAGAGTCTCTGCACCTGCTGTTTCTTCTGCCTGGAATGCTTTTCCCAAAGAGTTTCAAATGGCTGGACTCTCACTTCATGTGGGTGTTCAAATGTCACTCCTTGAGGCCTTGCTGTTCCCCCATCTCAGAGTCACCTTCACCCACCCCAGCACACTTTCCATGAAATTAACCCAGCCAATTTCTCACTTTTCACTACCTGAGGGCATTGTTTGTTTCCTACCTTTTCCACTAGGAAATAAATCCGCTGAGAGCAAGGACTTTAATCTGAATCCAGGATACCAGAATTAGGGGCTTCCCTTGTGGCTCAGCTGGTAAAGAATCCACCTGCAATGCGGGAGACCTGGGTTCAATCCCTGGGTTGGGAAGATCTCCTGGAGAAGGGAAAGGCTACCCACTCCAGTATTCTGGCCTGGAGAATTCCAAGGACTGTATAGTCCATGGGGTTGCAAAGAGTTAGATACAACTGAGCCACTTTCATTTTCACCAGAATTAGAATAAAGATGGGGCCCACATCTTAAAAGAAAGTAGAGTTTGCAAATAGATTCTATACGGATGCTCACTTTTCAAAAACCTATAAAGCCTGGGGGAAATATATGTGTTCCTAAACTATAAGTAAAGAAGGTTTTGTGTATTTCTTCTATTATTCATTGATGATTTTTGTGTCAATTATACATTTATTTCATCTTAGTGTTATTATTTACTGTTACGTAGGTATGCTTCTCTTAATGTCCACATTAGAAGTATATTACCTATGATGTTATGATAATATTGTATAAGCTAAGTGATAGGACCAGATGCTTAAGAAAGCAAGGAAAAAAGGAAAAAAGCCAAAAATGCTTTAAAAATAAAAGATAAATGAGAGTGTTACTTTCTATTATGGCTTCCTGCCAGTTTGTTATTTTGGATCCCTCCAATCATATTCTTCACAAGTTTGCATTTGATTCCAAGAGTATGCACACACCTCATTTAGAGGATAAGAGTGGGGGATAGTGTGTGCATTCCTAGATAGGGCTCTAGAAAATTATCATTAAGGCAAGTCACATGACAGGAAGTCCTCATGGACATCCCTCACACAGAGCCAGTTCCTCCTTCAACCTCCTCAAAAATCTCATGGAAGCATGGGACACCTTCCTCTATAGACTCCTCCAGATGTCATTCTCAACTGATCCTGACCATATACAATCACTGCAAACCATCAACTTTGGTTGACAGGGATGTATGCATACTCTTCATAATGTCAAAGGACTCCCACTAATCCCTGATTTCCTGACCAATATTATCTTCTATTGTCTAGAACATCATTTGAGAAACTTTCACACCACTTTTACAAAGCCCACATTTCAACATTTAAAAGGAAACTCCTGTTTTGAAGAAAAGTTCATTAAAGTCTTATAAAAACAAGTGACACAGAGAGAGAATGCTACAGACCAAAGTTCACATGTTGCAGAACCCACTCAACTCAGAACAGCCCAGCGGGCTTACTGGTTAGAAGAGTTTTTAGTGTGATGTGCTGAGGCAGCCAGGCCAGAAGCACGCGAGACAGTCTGCCGAAGTTCTCAGCTGTTGCTCAGTTGCTCAGTCATGTCCGACTCTTTGTGACTCCATGGACTGCAGCACTCCAGGCTTCCCCGTCCATCACCATCTCCTGGAGTTTTGCCAAACTCATGTCCATTGAGTCAGTGATACCATCTAAACATCTCATTCTCTGTCATCCCCTTCTCCTCCTGCCTTCAATCTTTCCCAGCCTCAGGGTCTTTTCCATTGAGTCAGTTCTTTGCGTGAGGTGGCCAAAGTATTGGAGTTTCAGCTTCAGCATCAGTCCTTCCAACGAATATTCAGGACTGATTTCCTTCAGGATTTACTGGTTTGATCTCCTTGCTGTCCAAGGGACTCTCAAGAGTCTTCTCCAGCACCACGATTCATAGCTCTCAAAATACATGGCAAAGAGCACATATTAAGAGTGTGCTGTAACTTTGTTTTAATCACAAAAATACCTCTAAGATAAACTGTGCTATAAGAAATCAATGTTAGACAGGGAAGCACGAAACTTCCCTATCAGATGAAGGTGATAATTATTTCACAAATGATGAAGCAAATTATGAAAAACTGAATTGTAGAGAAAATGAGCCAAGGCATGAGAACATGCATTCATTCAATAAACATTTACTTATCCATGTGCCAGAGGGCATGTGCCAAAAATGTAGTCCACTGGAGAAGGGAATGCAAACCACTTCAGTATTCTTGCCTTGATAACCCCAAGAACAGTATGAAGAGGCAAGATGATAAGACACTGAAAGATGAATTCCCCAGGTCAGTAGGTGCCCAATATGCTCCTGGAGGAGTGGAGAAATAAATCCAGAAAGAATGAAGAGACAGAGTCAAAGCAAAACCAACACCCAGTTGTGGATGTGACTGGTGACGTAAAGTCCGATGCTGTAAAGAGCAATATTGCATAGGAACCTGGAATGTTAGGTCCATGAATCAAGGCAAATTGGAAGTGGTCAAACAGATGGCAAGAGTGAACGTCGACATTCTAGGAATCAGCGAGCTAAAATGGACTGGAATGAACTGGACAAGATTGAGCAACTGAAAACAATCGAGCAGTTATCATCTTTTTCCTTTCACTGAGAACTTAGAACACTGATAGTATCCTAAAGCTCTCCACCAAGGAGCGAGGAAGTCATGAATGAATGGACGACTTAGTATTTTACAAATTTCTGTTCTCTTCTACCCGTGGTAACAAAGCAATCCTAATTTTATAGCTAGCCTAAACAAAGGGTGCTTTGTAAAATTATCCAAAAAAATCCACGGTTTTAATAATTCAATGGTAATTAACATTTGTTATTAGCTTTCTGATGTGACTCTAAATTCCACCCATGAATAACCTCCAGGGCAGTCAGTATAAGTCTAGCATCTGTCAGGAACTCTCAGTAAAACATCAAAAAAAAGTAAATTATATGTGGCAAAATTGCCTTAAAAATGGCAGAAAAACAAGAGTTAAATTGCATAAAAAGTGGCAGTGGGGTAGAAAGAAGGTAAACCTGGAATTAAAATTACTGAGGTTAAGAGCACAATCTCATTCACTAACTGTGGAAACCTCAATGAGGGGTTTGCACTGACTCAACATCCAACCAAAATGAGGATAACAGTACTATTCTCTGACTGTGCAGAACTGTTTCTCAAACCAAAGTGAAACCATGCAGGTAAGTCAAAAGCACCAGATACCGATCTATATAGCCTTCCTAGTCTAGGTTATGAAGATCTGCTTATTATATCTGTCTATAGGACATAAGGTGACATGAAAAGGGCAAACATGGACTCTGCTGTGATGAAACAGTCATAAATCCTACACTAGTGTATATTTGATCATCAAGGGTGAGTTATTTTTAAATATTATGGATGTGAGAGTTGGACTGTGAAGAAGGCTGAGCACCGAAGAATTGATGCTTTAGAACTGTGGTGCTGGAGAAGACTCTTGAGAGTCCCTTGGACTGCAAGGAGATCCAACCAGTCCATTCTGAAGGAGATCAACCCTGGGATTTCTTTGGAAGGAATGATGCTAAAGCTGAAACTCCAGTACTTTGGCCACCTCATGCGAAGAGTTGACTCATTGGAAAAGACTCTGATGCTGGGAGGGATTGGGGGCAGGAGGAGAAGGGGACGACCGAGGAAGAGATGGCTGGATGGCATCACGGACTCGATGGACGTGAGTCTGAGTGAACTCCGGGAGTTGGTGATGAACAGGAAGGCCTGGCGTGCTGTGATTCATGGGGTCGCAAAGAGTCGAACATGACTGAGCGACTGAACTGAACTGAACTGAACTGAAGATGTATATTTGTTGGTTTAAAGATAGCTCTTCTTCAAATGTTCACCTACTGCCAAAAGAAACAAAAATTTCAAGTAAAATTCCTTATCCAGCAGAACCCTTCCAAGTGTAATCTCACAGTGCATTCAGTAAATTTCTCATGAATCTGATAAAGAGACTGGATGAGGGATAAGGAAGAAGAAAATATACAAAGATCCCCAGAAAAGTAGACATAACATAGGGATCCTTTCAAACTCCAAAACTTGGCTTTCTTTTTCACTTAAAGATGCCTCATGAATATTTATTGGAAGAACTGATGCTGAAGCTGGAGCTCCAATACTTTGGCCACTTGATGCAAAGAGCCAACTCATTGAAAAAGACCTTGATGCTGGGAAAGTTTGAGGACAGGAAGAGAAGGGGTGACAGAGGATGAGATGGTTGGCTAGCATCACTGACTTAATGGACAAGCGTTTGTGGAAACTCTGGGAGATAGTAAAGGACAGGGAAACCTGGCATGCTGCAGTCCATGGGGTCACAAAGAGTTGGGACACATTTAGCAAATGAACAACAACAGAAGATGCATCATGAATTCCTTTACATAAGTGTAAGCACTCATCAGGTAATCCCAGCACCCTCCCCTGGCCCAGACAGAATGAAGTGGATGAGAGGATAAAGTTCCTAGGCAGGTAGACGTGTGTGAATTATCAGCTGTGTGTGAATTGCTCCTGGTGCCTGGAGAAGAGGAAAACCCCCAGTAGCAGAGGAACAGAGAAGCAGGCCACAGACAAGCTGTAACTACAGCGGTGTACCCCAAAATTATACACAAGATTTTCATGAACCACGTAAAGTGAAAGTGAAAGTCATTCAGTCGTATCCGACTCTTTGCAACCCCATGGACTCTAGCCTGCCAGGCTCCTCTGTCCATGGAATTCTCCAGGCCAGAATACTGGAAAGGGTTGCCATTTTCTTCTCCAGGGGATCTTCCCAACCCGGGTCTCCCACATTGCAGGCAGATTCTTTAATGCCTGAGCCACCAGGGAGCAGCCCCTCAATTATAGGTTGATTTGTGCTCACCAGAAGATATATTGACATCCTAACCCCTACATGTGAATATGACCTCACTTGGAAATAGGGTCTTTGCAGATGTCATGAAGTTAGGATGAAATCATTAGAGGGGACCCTAATCCAATCAGAAGTAGCTCAGGTTTGAACCCTGGGTTGAAAAGATCCCCAGGAGGAGGGCATGGCAACCCACTCCAGGATTCTTGCCTGGAGAATCCCATGGAAAAAGTCTGGGAGGCTACAGTCCATAGTGTTGCAAAGAGTTGGGCATGACTGAAGCAACTTTAGCACTAATCCAACAGGACTGGTGCCATAGAGGAAAATGCCACATGGGCACAGAGACACAAGAAGCAAAGACAGCCATGAGACAATGAGGCAGAGAATGGAGTGATGCCTTTACCAGACAGGAGTGCCAAGGATTGTTGGCAAGCATCAGAAGCTAAGGGAGACAAGGAAGGATTCTCTCCTACACATCTCAAAGGGAGCCTGGCCCTGCTGAAACCCTGACTTTAGACATCAGTACTCCAGGCCTGTGAAATAATAAACTTCTGTTCTTTTAAGTCACTCAGTTTGTGGTACCTGTTTGGGAACCATTTGGGAACTAACACACTGTCTTATACAAAGTCATCTATCTAGTGATCTATCTCTCTCTACATATTTATCTTTCTACCATCATCAAAATAGCATGCTAAGTAGAGCTGGTGTTTTGTAAATACTCCACCACAGAATCCAGCTAGTCTCTTTCCAGGCCCAATCCAGAACAAATTGGTCAAATTTACTTTTTTTCTAAATTAGTTGTTCCATTTTTCTCCCTACACGTTTATGCAGTTTTAGTCTCCTTGTGCTACCAACACTTGAAGAATGATTCCACATTGAAATAGAAAAAGAACTCATAATTAGTAATTTACATTTGTTGATTAATTACATTTTAACTGAGAAGCAGTCATACTAAATTGTTACAACTGAATATTCTTATGATCTTTGCCTTGCCTCCATAATTACAGAATGAAAGCCTTTTCTCCTCAATAAAGGAATTACAGCATCTGCCTATTCAATGGACACTTGGGGAAAAAAGTCTGATTTAAAAATCTGCGAAAAGCCTCAAGACAGTTAACCCATCAAGAAGGCGTTTATGGGGGTCCTCCACGCCCTGTTGCTAAGCTTTGGGCTTCCAGAGATGCGGAGCTAGGTCAGGTCACTCCTGCCTTGAAAGGATTGCCAGTCAGCTGGGAAGAGCTTGGTCTCCAGGAGGCTGGGCCAGCAGGATTCTGAAATGTGTGATGACTCAGTGAAGCCTGGAGTTACAGCTGAGAAACAGGAATCTGACCCCAAACAGAGAGCAAGGTCATGCTGCCGCCTGAGAGTTTCCACACAGTCACCACTTGCATCCTCTCCTCCAGCCATTTCCTCTCCAGTTCAGTATTCAGGGCTCCTGGGAAGTGGTCCCGGCATGCGCGTGGGCTGCTGGAGTCACTGAACCATTTGCATCTCTTGTGTCGCTTACCAGGGAGAGGGAAGAGGTCTAGAGTGCTGAGTCCTGCACTTGGACAGAGAGGGGCTTATCTGTCCTTCCTCCTCTGAGTTTGAAACTGCATCCCCAGCTTTGGATTACAATCCATCCTGAGCTAAATCTACAGCTCAGAACTCACTGAGAAAGGCAGAAGGTGCAATTTAATGTATATCTCTTTATACAATCAATCCTCATTATTTGCAGATTCCGTATCTGCAAAATCATCCACTCACTAAAATTTATTTGTAATGCCAAAATCAATACTTCCCGCACTCTCGCGATCATTCAGACCAAATGCTCAGGGCAGCAAAAATTTTGAGTCACCCAATGGGCATGTTCCCAAATGAGGTTGAATAGGCAACATTCTGCCTTTTTATTTCAGCTCTCATACTGCAAACAAGCATCTTTTTCGTGCTCTATTTAGTGCCATGGGTTTTTTACAATTTTGTGCTTTTTTCTTGGTAATTTTGCTGCTTAAAATGGTCCCCAAGTAGAGCTGAAGTGCTGTCTAGTGTCCTAAGCACTAGAGACACAAGAAAGCTGTTAATGTGCCTTTTGGAGAAAATAAGTGTGTTAGATAAACTTCCTTTCAGGTATGAATTATAGAACTGTTGGCCGTGAGCTCAATGTTAATGAATCGACAATAGACATTAAATAAGGTGTCTTTAAACAGAAACTTACATAAAACAACACTGTGTATTGATTACTTGATGAAAATGCTGTGACCAGAGATTTGCAGGCATCCAAACTTGCAATTAGTATCCACTAATTCTAGGAACAATTAGCACTCATTAATTCAGTGTTCACAGTCACTTTATAAAATGTAACTGCCACAAATAATGAGAATAGACTCTCTCCATACATATGCACCTGTACCTATGTAAAATTGACTCTATATACACACATAAACATACTTACATGTTTGTGTATTTACACTGTTATATATTACATCATATATAGGTTATGTTATGTCACGTTATTTCACTATGCTTTTCCCTATACAGATGCTGCTGCTGCTAAGTTGCTTTAGTCGTGTCCGACTCTGTGTGACCCCATAGACGGTAGCCCACCAGGCTCCCTCGTTCCTGGGATTCTCCAAGCAAGAACACAGGAGTGGGTTGCCATTTCCTTCTCCAAAGTATGAAAGTGAAAAGTGAAAGTGAAGTCGCTCAGTCGTGTTCGACTCTTAGCGACCCCATGGACTGCAGCCTACCAGGCTCCTCCATCCATGGGATTTTCCAGGCAAGAGTACTGGAGTGGGGTGCCATTGCCTTCTCCACCCTATATAGATGGTGGCCAACAAAACAGATATGGCTCCATCTCTCATGCACCTTAAAGTCTAATCAAGGAGTCAAATATTAATTAGCAAAGCCCTTTGGGCTGCCAAGTTGAAAGGCATGTTCACTAATTACCTCATCCGTAGTACAAGTTGATGTGTTTATCTTCACTACTTGATCCCTCTCTCTCTCAACTGGCTATGAAGGAGGGCAAGGAAGAACAGTGTGCTTTGGGATGTAAGTTCAATGTAGCAAGAATCTTTGTTCATTCTGTGCTCAATCTCCAGCTCCTAACATAGGCATTGTGTACACAGTGAAAAGTGAACGTGAAAGTCATTCAGTCTTGTCCAACTCTTGGAGACCCCATGGACTATACAGTCCATGGAATTCTCTAGGCCAGAATACAGGAGTGGGTAGCCTTTCTCTTCTCCAGGGAATCTTTCCAACCCAGGGATTGAACCCAGGTGTCCCGCATTGCAGGCTGATTCTTTACCAGCTGAGCCACCAGGGAAGCCCAAGAATACTGGAGTGGGTAGCCTATTCCTTCTCCACTGGATCTTCTTGACCCAGGAACTGAACCAGGGTCTCCTGCATTGCAGGTGGATTCTTTACCAACTGAGCTATCAGGAAGGCCTTGTACACAGTGGTCACTCAATAAATGAATAATACTATCAGTCTACCAAACATATCAACACTGGTGCCTGTAAGAAGAAGGAGCAGAAGCAAACTGCAAAATAAAACTAGGAAATATATTCACATATCTGATAATAATTCTACTAAGTCCTGCCTCTTTGCTAAGAATTTATGAACGTGAGCTGGCACAAGAAGAGTCCCCCCATGTCTCTGCAAGTAAGAAAGCAGCCTGTCTCTCTCGGGCAACATTTTGGGCCCAAGAGACCAATTTCATGGAAGACAGTTTTTTCAGGGACCAGGTTTCTGGATAACTCAAGCACATTACATTTATTGCACACTTTGTTTCTATCATTATTACATCAATGACACCTCAGATCATCAGGCATTAGATCCCAGATGTTGGGGAACCCTGCTCTAATGGATGGTGGACAGCAGAAAATGAGCTTTCCAGAAACAAGCTTTAAGAGTTTACTCCTGTAAAAGATTCTTCTTTGTGACTACCTAATACCTTTTCGTTCTCCAATCAATGTATTGAGTTCAGTTGCTCAATAAATTTGGCCTGTATAATCAGCAATGAAAATACTTTAAGCACTTCAGAGATGATCAATGATAGTAAATGTCATTAATAGGAAAAAAAAAAAAAAACCACCATAAGTTGTTTTTGTTGTTTTTTTCATTCATAACACTCTGGTTATTGACTGCAAAATTTATATCATTTCAGCTATTAATCTTAATATTATGCTAAAGGGGGTATTCCCCCAACCCAACTCTGCAAATGATTTAAACATCTCAACAGAAAAATTTCTTTTTCAGCTGACTGCAAATGTATTTTATTGTGTGCATCCCAAGATCTTGGCAACACCAACTGGATGAGAAGAGGCAGTTTGGCCAGGTGCCATTTTGTCACTAACTAAAAAAGCCAAGGACTGCTCTGCAAATCTCCTAAATAAAAAAGCAATCTAGTTTCTGGCAAGGAGATCAGCAATGGCCATTTCATATAAATGAATCTGTCATGATTTCATTTGCGCATGAGCTCGATCATCCAAAATAGCAGAAACAGCAGGCTGTGGTGTGGCTTTTCTTTATCTGTTTTTGATAGACTGCATCTCCCCCTCCTGCCCCAAATGATGACTGCCATCGATGAAACCCTGTCCTGTGAAACTGCAAGAAAATTATTCTCAATTTTAATAGTCAACTGACTTAGCAAAGAGAAATCGTCCCTTTTATTTTGTTAGGGCTTTACAGATTCCTAACACAAGATCAAGTGCAAATGCGATCTTCCCTTTATATATCTTCATCAAAATAAGCTAAGTGGAGTATGACAGACTATAAAGCACATCCTTTGCTTATTGGTATGCCCACCTGTTCCAGATCATTTGCAGGGCTGCCAGTAACAGAAGGAAGTGGCATAAATGATACATGTCTTTTTTCAGTAAGATTCTCCTGCAAGATCCATAGAGAACATCAACCATTATTTTCTAAAGCCAATCAGAGGTCTTCTGAGCCCATATGCTCATCTCGACGGCTCTGCAAGCTGGTCTTATTTCCCCCAACTCCAGCTATTCCAGTCACGTGGCGCCTAAACTGCTTCATTAGGCAGAACCAGCAAAGACAGTGTTCGGGAAATGGTGTGCCCTTGATTCCAAATAAAAGCAGAGCGCTCTTTTTTTTTTTTTAGTAAATGTCATTAATAGGAAAAAAAAAAAAAAACACCCATAAGTTGTTTTTGTTGTTTTTTTCATTCATAACACTCTGGTTATTGACTGCAAAATTTATACCATTTCAGCTATTAATCTTAATATTATGCTAAAGGGGGTATTCCCCCAACCCAACTCTGCAAATGATTTAAACATCTCAACAGAAAAATTTCTTTTTCAGCTGACTGCAAATGTATTTTATTGTGTGCATCCCAAGATCTTGGCAACACCAACTGGATGAGAAGAGGCAGTTTGGCCAGGTGCCATTTTGTCACTAACTAAAAAAGCCAAGGACTGCTCTGCAAATCTCCTAAATAAAAAAGCAATCTAGTTTCTGGCAAGGAGATCAGCAATGGCCATTTCATATAAATGAATCTGTCATGATTTCATTTGCGCATGAGCTCGATCATCCAAAATAGCAGAAACAGCAGGCTGTGGTGTGGCTTTTCTTTATCTGTTTTTGATAGACTGCATCTCCCCCTCCTGCCCCAAATGATGACTGCCATCGATGAAACCCTGTCCTGTGAAACTGCAAGAAAATTATTCTCAATTTTAATAGTCAACTGACTTAGCAAAGAGAAATCGTCCCTTTTATTTTGTTAGGGCTTTACAGATTCCTAACACAAGATCAAGTGCAAATGCGATCTTCCCTTTATATATCTTCATCAAAATAAGCTAAGTGGAGTATGACAGACTATAAAGCACATCCTTTGCTTATTGGTATGCCCACCTGTTCCAGATCATTTGCAGGGCTGCCAGTAACAGAAGGAAGTGGCATAAATGATACATGTCTTTTTTCAGTAAGATTCTCCTGCAAGATCCATAGAGAACATCAACCATTATTTTCTAAAGCCAATCAGAGGTCTTCTGAGCCCATATGCTCATCTCGACGGCTCTGCAAGCTGGTCTTATTTCCCCCAACTCCAGCTATTCCAGTCACGTGGCGCCTAAACTGCTTCATTAGGCAGAACCAGCAAAGACAGTGTTCGGGAAATGGTGTGCCCTTGATTCCAAATAAAAGCAGAGCGCTCTTTTTTTTTTTTTTTTCCCTTTAAAAGGCAATGAAAATTGCTGTAGCTTAGCAAGATAACGGAAATGCATCACTGGGCTCTGAGAGGCTTAAGATTTGTGTTGGACTGTGTCCTTTCCATCCACATGACTTGGGGACTCCTCACCGAGTCCTGAGATTTCCCAGGTGAAGGAGCCGCCTGACTCTTCCTCTCCTTTCTCCTGTGCTCCCACCCCATCTGTACTGAACACCATGTTCCCAGACAACTTCCCTCCGGAACTGTAATTTTCTGATTAATGTTACGCTGTGAGAAGATGCAAAATGGATGAGCAGGTCACCCCATTCCCTAAAGAACCATAATTGGAAGGCAGAAATACCCAGCCTGAAGTTTTTCAGTTATACTTAAAATATTCTATTTTTAAATCTACATTTTTGATGTAGATTTTTTTAATGTAGTTAATTATTATAACTATGATGAATCCGTTCAGGAAAATAAAAACTGTTGAATCCCCAAGTGATGTTTGGGGTTGTGTGTGTATTTTTTTTAAGGGAGGTGAAGTTTAATTTCTTGCTCAAATATCACAGGATTGTAAGAAAGACTCCATCATTTCTTATAAAACATATCATTTTCTTTGAACACCTGAGATTGGATTTTGTGCAAAATGAAAAAAAGCCCATATTTACTCCGCAAGAAGGAGCACTGGGTTAAGAAAGACTACTGAAACATGAATCAAAGAATTTGAGTTGTAATTGAAATCAAGAAACTAGGTAAAATTTGGCTTTGGGTAAATACATCTTTGGGGGCCCCATATTTTGCATACACAAATTAAAAGGACAGATTAAATGACATTAAGATCCCTTCAGACTCTAAAATTCCACTATTCTAATCAACTACGGACAAAAATGATTAACAATGATGTCTTAAGTTAACACTTAGTAAATCACAATGGAATAAATCTCTCTGAGAAAAGTGTTCTATGTGAACATTTTTAAAAATTTTATCTCCTTAATACACATTATTAAAATATCTCATTTCTTAAGGGTAGGTCTAAGATTAAACATGGCCATTCATGGGGAATTAGAACTGTAACAAAAAAAGTGAAACTCACCATGTGGGTTCAAAGAGACATTGAAAATCTCATTCTTATTTTTTGACTTTGCCATCCTCTGAAGGAAATTTGGCTATTGTCCAGTTTAATTTATGTAACACTTTGTTGCTGTGTTTAACATAATTGCAAACATGATATGCATTCATAATTTAACCCTAAGCTCTAACAGTCTGTTTTTCATCTCATCAAAAGCTAGCGGTTAGAGAAAAGGAATTCTATCATGGAGTTTTAAGTCAAATGCTAGACAGCAGCAGGATCCAAAATTTTCAAAAGACATTCTCTATGTTTGTGCTATTTGTTTAAGAGAATGTTAGATGGTACTTTCTGTATCATTAAATATTATCTATAATGTGGCTAACTAATATTCTATGGGATATAACTGGAATAATTTTGATTAATAATTATAATTAAGAAATCATAATTTAACCCGTTCCTATTACATATTTAATATTTTTAAAATGTTTCACTCTTAGAGATAACACTGCAACAAATATCCAATACTTTATTCAAGTGTTATATTCACAATTTCTCCCCAGGACAAAGTTCTGTTTTTTTTAATCTTTAACAATTTGGTAGATAATATGAGACATCTCCTTATGGCTTTAATTTTTGAATATCAGTGAGGTTATACGAAAGTGAAAGAGGAGAGCGAAAAAGTTGGCTTAAAGCTCAACATTCAGAAAACGAAGATCATGGCATCCGGTCCCATCACTTCATGGGAAATAGATGGGGAAACAGTGGAAACAGTGCCAGACTTTATTTTTTTGGGCTCCAAAATCACTGCTGATGGTGACTGCAGCCATGAAATTAGAAGACGCTTACTCCTTGGAAGAAAAGTTATGTCCAACCTAGATAGCATTTTCAAAAGCAGAGACATTACTTTGCCGACTAAGGTCCGTTTAGTCAAGGCTATGGTTTTTCCTGTGGTCATGTATGGATGTGAGAGTTGGACTGTGAAGAAGGCTGATCGCCGAAGAATTGATGCTTTTGAAGTGTGGTGTTGGAGAAG
>SJYT01064093.1:265361-298698 GCA_006410635.1 Cephalophus harveyi
TAGATGTGTATAAGAGACAAGAGTTGACTCATTGGAAAAGACTCTGATGCTGGGAGGGATTGGGGGCAGGAGGAGAAGGGGACGACCGAGGATGAGATGGCTGGATGGCATCACTGACTCGATGGATGTGAGTCTGAGTGAACTCCGAGAGATGGTGATGAACAGGGAGGCCTGGCGTGCTGCGATTCATGGGGTCGCAAAGAGTCGGACACGACTGAGCGACTGAACTGAACTGTACATGTTTTTACATATGTATTGTCAATTCGTATTTCTTTAGAAAACTTTGTTCATTTCTTCTGCCTATTTTTCATTAAGAAGTTATAATTTTTATTGATTTATGACACTTATATTATCATGAATCTTAACCTACTAATGCATATTTTGTGTTTTTCACAACCTGTCATTTGCTTTTCAAATTTTGATTTTTTTGATTTATAGAAGGTGTAAATATTTACGTAGTCAAATCAATCTTTATTTTTATTGCTGTTCTTTTACTGATATTATATACAGAATATCTTTCTACAGAGGAATATGACAAAATATTAACCATATGGTGCTTTTATGATTTCTTTTTTCCTTTTATCCTTTTGTTTACATTTAACTCTATAATACATCTGGAATTTACACTGAAATACTGTTTAAGGTAAAAATGGAAATTTTCCCCACTAAAATTAACCTCATTCCTATTTATTGAGTAAACTTTTATTTTTACACATGTTTTAAAGACTATATCATCATAGGCTATTTTATGCTGTGCATCGAATCCTTTTAGGAGTTTTCTGCTTCTAAACTCATTTCCAGGTCTTACTAATTTTGTGCCCTTGATTAAGTCAGTTCACTTCTGGTGCCTTTTATTTTTTTTTTCTGTTTTTCTTTTTTGACCATACCATGCGGCATGTAGGATCCTAGTTCCTGCCCAGGGATTGAACCTGCGCCCCCTGCACCGGAAGTGCAGAGTCTCAGCCACTGAACTGCCAGGGAAGTCCCAGTCCGTTCACTTCGATGTCTAATTCCGTTTTCTGCCAAACAGAGCTAGACCTACTTGCAGCTCATTTTAAAGATCAGAAATGATTCATGTGAAATGCTTATCACAAGCATACAGAAATTAGAAGCACTCAATAAATACAAGTTCCTGTTTATTATTATTTTTAGTTGAGATCTATATCTCATCTTGTACCAGTACCACAATGACAAGCACATTTTGAAATTTACCATGTGCTCTGACACATCAGCATGGGGAAACTGACATGTTTACTTACCACACAAGCCTAATTATTAACAACTTCTACCCAGAAGTCATAAATTTAACAACTATTTAGGCACATACAGGATGCAAGACACTGTATTAGGCACTGTAGGGGATGCAAAGATAAACGAGAACCAGGAATGCCATTCAGCAATTTTTTAACCTCAGTATCCTTCTGTTAAAGCACAATGTAAATGCAGCATTTTTGATTCACCCAAATATTTATTAGCCTCTGCTATACGCTGACACAGTGCTGGCGCTGAATACTAAAACATAGAGTATTCTGTGCAGGATTCCCCATATAAATCTGCACATATCAGATGTGAACAAATATCTCCAGTTTGGAGAATTTATTGAGATAATCTCCCAACAAAGTTCAACTCAAATACCTTCTCCTTCATGAAGTCCTCCCTGATTTCTCCATGAGAGGTCATTCTGTTACTCAGAATCCCCCTATTTCTCTTTAATGGAGTCTCATGTATCACATTCCTCTGGCTTCCCAGAGCATATGTTCCAGCTGTTGTGTATCGCTGCTGTGTTTATCTGCATGCCTGTCACTCATCCACTTTTGGACTCTCCTCTCCTCAATGCCGGATCTATATCTTTTTCACCTTTGCAGCCCTAGCAAACACACTGCCCATTTAGTAATAAGAACATGTAAACGATGTTCAGTTTCTTTCCCCATGTAGAATATGCTGGTTGAGTGAACTTATCATATTATAGGGGCTTCCCTGATAGCTCAGTTGGTAAAGAATCTGCCTGCAATGCAGGAGACCCCGGTTCAATTCCTGGGTGGGGAAGATCTGCTGGAGAAGGAATAGGATACCCACTCCAGTATTCTTGGGCTTTCCTTGTGGCTCAGCTGGCAAAGAATCTGCCTGCAATGTGGGAGACCTGGGTTTGATCCCTGGGTTGGGAAGATCCCCTGGAGAAGGGAAAGGCTATGCATTCCAGTATTGTGGCCTGAAGAATTCCATGGGGTCACATATTTTATCTCATTGTTATGTGCATATTTGTACAATATGCTCCAGGTTATGGATATTTTCCATTCATTTTTATTTATCTAGTAGGTCATGTTGGTCCTCAAGCAGTAAACCATAAATATTGTACTTTATTTATATATTATATACTTCTAAATATATAGTTTGTATAAAAATATATGTTTATATTTACTATATATATTTTATACTTACATATGTTTATACAAAGTTTATATATAATGTATATTTATATGTAAAACATGTATTTATACTTTGGCCACCTGATGCAAAGAGCCAACTCATTGGAAAGTACCCTGATTCCAGGAAAGACTGAAGGCAAAAGGAGAAGGGGATGGCAGAGGATGAGATGGTTGGATGGCATCACTGATTCAGTGGACATAAATTTGAGCAAATTCTGGGAGACAGTGCAAGACAGAAGAGCCAGGCGTTCTGCAGTCCATGGGGTCACAAAGAATCAGACAGAACCTTACAACTGAACAACCACAACTTCAAATATGAATATGGAGGAAAAACAGAATATCACTTGCAAAAGTGCATAAAATCCCAAATGCTACCCATATTGAAATTCTGTGCTGTGCTTAGTCACTCAGTCGTGTCCAACTCTTTGTGACCCCATGGATTTTAGTCTGCCAGGCTCCTCTGTCCATGGGGATTCTACAGGAAAGAATACTGGAGTGGGTTGCCATGCCCTCCTCCAGGGAATCTTCCCAAACCCAGGAATTGAACCCAGGTCTCCCACATCGCAGGCAGATTCTTTACCAGCTGAGTTATCAGGGAAGCCCACTGAAGTTCTGAGGTGTAACTAAATCTCCCGTGAATTCTGAGGCTTGAAATTTCATTTAGCTCCTAAGATTCTTATTATCTCCATCACTTACTGGAATCATTTTTAAAATCATTTTCATTAATCATTTTAGCAGTTATTTAATTCAATATTATTCTCGAACTTTTCCAATGTTCAGTTCTTATCACCCCCACCTAGACAGTAATGTAAGTTTCTTAAAGAGAGAGACAGCTTCTTATTCTGCTGTACATGCCTCATGGTGTCTTAAGGTCATCAAAAATCTTATTTATTGATTCAGGTAATTAGCACTTAACTCAGGAATACATTTAACAGATTACCAAATCGAGTATAACCTATCCACCCATGTGTTTCAGAATCAATTTTGTTCTCAGAGCCCCAAAGGACTGACTTATTTATTCAATAAATAATTTAAGCATGTTCAAGACACTGTGCTAAGTGTGGGATATAAAATATGAATGTCTATTGAGCTCCTAATATGTGCTTGATGCAGGGCACTTCACATGGTGCTGTGCATTTAACCATCACAACTCTCTCAGGTGAATATTATTATAATTCCCATTTCACCAGATAAAAGAAAAACAAAACAATGTTTAATAAAGCTGTGCATGCATGCTTAGTCACTCAGTCGTATCTGACTCTTTGCTGCAACTCCAGTCTTCCCCTGTCCATGTGGCTCTTCAGGCAAGAATACTGGAGTGAGTAGCCATTCCCTTCTCCAGGGGATCTTCCCAATCCAGGCTTCGAACACTGGTCTCCCGCACTGTAGCTGGATTCTTTACCATCTGAGCCACCAGGGAAGCCCTTAATAAAGCTGCCTAAATTTAAACAGGCAGTGAATAGCTGAGCAAAGATATGATCCCAATCTATCCAAGAGCTAGTGTTCTTGCCTGGAGAAGCCCAGGGACAGGGGAGCCTGGTGGGCTGCCGTCTCTGGGGTCGCACAGAGTCGGACACGACTGAAGTGACTTAGCATACTCCCTATAGAAGTATATGAGGATTTATCATTGAAGAGATAAATCTGGCCTATTTTTTCATCAGATGAAACTGTTAGACCCTTTAAAAATAGCTTTTCCCTATGTTTCAAATTTTACAAAAAATATTTTGCTTCAGCAGTAACAAATTATTGCAGTAAGTTTCAGTATTAACAAATATATCCAGTTCAAAGACATTCCCTAAACTTAAAGTCAAACACTTACAAATAACATCAGTTTTTAAAATCACTACATTGTAGAATGTTAATACAAATATCCAGAGGCTGAAGTAGAGAATAATTATAGGATTCAACTTCCTTTGAGAACAAGAAAACTCTATTTCAATGTACAGTTGTATATGTATCTTGTCTACAGAAAAGGCTTAATGCATGCGGATGTAATGAGTCAATATGAGAACACAGTGGACTTTCTATCCACTTTTGTCTCTCCTCCACCGTATCCCAAGAAAACAATATGGATGGTCCAGACCAAAAGCTGATCTTAGAGTATCCTCTGACAATGAAGATTCTAAACACCTGAGATGCACTTTGATCTGACTCCGAGATCTGCATTGTTCCCACCCCCTGATGTGGGAAGACATGCTAGACTTAAACAGGTTGTAGTGTTGCTCTTACATTTTGCAGTTCTTTTACCTGAAAAGAACACAGGCTTCTTAAAAACTCAAGCCATTCCAAGGAAAACTGAGAGTAACTCTATAGTTATTCTAACTCTCCTGGCTCTATAGCCAGTGCCTACCTCCCTGTTAGATTTGAGTAGGTTGAAAATCTCTCTAGCTATAAAGTACACTCAGTCGTGTCTGACTCTTTGTGACCCCATGGACAGTAGTCCACCAGGCTCCTCTGTCCATGGGATTTCCCAGGCAAGAATCCTAAAATGGGTAGCCATTTCCTTCTCCAGGGGATCTTCCCAACCCAGGGATTGAACCTGAGACTCCAGCACTGCAGGCAGAATCTTTACTGATTGAGCCACCAGGGAAGACCACAAATGATAGCTTAAATATTCTGATTCCAAACTTCCAAAGCTGGATGGATCCACATTGTATTTTCCCCTTCAAGTTGATAGCTAATGAACAGCAGCAGTATTTTCACCAATATGAAAACAAAGTACTATAATTTCACGAACCTAAGCAAAACGTATATGAATTAGCAATGGTTGTATTCACTAGTATTTGAGAATAAAGAAATCAGTATCACCATGTCCAAGAATTATGGTACAGAGTCTTACATGCTTCAAAGTACTAGTTGAATATTTTCTTTTTTACTGTATTAAGGAGCTGTCATAATTATGTGTGTGAAACCAGATTAATGTTTGCATAAAAATATAAAAGAGATTAGAAAAGGCTGAGATTACAGTTGAACTGAACTAATCCAAAATAAACACAGCAGTTTAATGACATTAGTATTCCAGCTCTTTAAACAGTTGTGGAACCTAGCATAAAAGGATTACTAATTTCAAGAAACCTAAACTAATCACATAGCTAAAAGTGAGCTGGAAAAATATTTCCCAGTCTTATGAACTGGCTTGAGAATTTTCTTTTCTTTCTTTTTTTTTTTTAATTTTTTTGTCTTTGTAAAATTGGCATACAGTTGATTTACAATATTGTATTAATTTCAAGTGTGCAGCAAAGTGATTCAGTTATACATTTATTTTTATTGTTTTAAGTTTTCCAAGTTGGGAGATTTCCTTTCTTGCTGGAAAAGTAAATTGGCTCAAAACTCACCCCTGAGAGTTTATGAAGATAAATTGATTCTTTGAAAAGTACACCAAAAAGTGTGAAATGGTTAGTTGTTCAATTGTGTCTGACTCTGTGATCCCATGGACTGAAGCCTGCCAGGTTTCTCTGTCCTTAGGATTTTCCAGGCAATGAACTTGGAGTGGGTTGCCATTTCCTTCTCCAGGAGCTCTTCCCAAGCAAGGAACTGAACCCAGGTCTCCCACATTGATGGCAGATTCTTTACCATCTGAGCCAGGGAAAGTCCACCAAAGGCACTTAAAAGAAAATGCAAGCAATACTCTGAAATCTTATTTTTCTTCCTAACTTGTCCCTTTCTGTACAGCCAGGCTTTTTAATACCAGTGAGTGGAAACAATCATTCCAAGGATTCTTCTCTTGCTATGCCACAGGTAATCTTTTTGCATTAGAAAGGCAATTTACAGCAACAAAGAAGGTAGAAAATGTGGCAACCCTGTAGATGCACTTCTATTTCAGAAAAAGGGCTTACTGCATTCTATTAAGAAAGATCACTATTAATAATAATTTAAATGTCATAATTTTATACTTATAAATATTATAACTATGAATATAATAATTATAGTAAAATATAATGCTATCATTATAATAAGTACTTGAGATATAATATATAGCATGATTAAAATAATTAACACTGCTATACATTATATACAAAATTACTGAGTTCTCAACACAATGATAAAATATATATATATTTTTTGTTTACATATGAGATGAGAGATGTTCACTAAACTTATTGTGGCCATCATTTTACAGTATATGTCCATCAAATCATTATACTGTGCACTTTCAACCTATATAGTGGTATCTGTCAATTATTTCTCAGATGAAAAAAGAAAAGAAAGGCCATTATTATGAAGTAGCCAAGTCAGGTAGAAAGCGCTTGAATCCGAAGTTACTCTATCCACGGATGTTCCTCATGTATCTAGAAACAAGGATTGTGTCAGACTCAGAAGGTAGGAAAATGAAGAGCTATGTCTCCTTCCTTCTAGACGCTCCCATCAATCATGACCAAACATGGTCACATCATTTTTCCAAATAAAATATAAAATTCACTGTAATCCATTTGTTAACATTACAAATGCTAATCAATTAAAATTTTGTACAGCTGTCTAAGTTTTCAAATGCTTAGACAAATGACGGTATGTATGGGCATAGAACCGATACATTTAAAAAATAATTTTATGTATCTTTGGCTGTGCTGGGGCTTTGTTGCTATGTGGGCTTTTCTCCAGTTGTGGCGAGCAGGGGCTACTCTCTAGTTAGAGCGTGCAGGCTCCTCAAGGTGTGCACAAGCTCTAGGGTGCAGGCTTCAATAGATAGAGCACATGGGCTCGGTATTTGCAGCTCCCAGGCTCTAGAACACAGCTCAATAGTTGTAGCGCACAGGCTTAGTTGCTCGGAGGCATGTGGGATCTTCCTGGATTAGGGACCGAAAACCCCTGTCTCCTGCATTGGCAGGCAGATTCTTCAACACTGAGCCACCTGGGAAGCCTGGACATGAGATTTAGAAAGAGCCTGTGGACAATGCCACCTGCCATTTCAGTAAACATTGAGTCATCAAGACCTCAGCCTCTGCAGCCACCCCCAAAGTTACACCCTGAGGGGAATCAGGATGGAGAAAAACAGGATACTGGCCCTAGAGAGTCGAGGTGCATACCAAAGAAAGTATCTCATTAAACACAGGCTCCTGAATCTTCCCGTACCTAGAAAAGTGCTAAATTTAGTATCCTGAAATGTCTGGTTTTTCTTCAATTAGCAATAATCTTTTGCTGTTCAACTACATGTTTGTCTTTTTTTTTTTTGACAAAAATTCCTATATATGCTGGCTCCTCCCTTATCTTTTCAGAGCAGTCCCACAGAGCTATCTGAGAGGCCGTCTCCTGGCCTTGCTGCTGCTGCTGCTAAGTCGCTTCAGTCGTGTCCGACTCTGTGCGACCCCACAGACAGCAGCCCACCAGGCTCCCCCGTTCCTGGGATTCTCCAGGCAAGAACGCTGGAGTGAGTTGCCATTTCCTTCTCCAATGCATGCAAGTGAAAAGTGAAAGAGAAGTCGCTCAGTCGTGTCCGACTCCTAGCGACCCCAAGGACTGCAGGCTACCAGGCTCCTCCGTCCATGGGAGCTTCCAGGCAAGAGGACTGGAGTGGGGTGCCATTGCCTTCTCCGCTCCTGGCCTTCTGTCCTCAGTAAGTCCACCTAATTAGATACAATTCTCAACTTTTAAGTTATGCTTTTCTTTTTTTCAGTCATCAGCCCTAAACTTGGTGCAAATATATATACATGCTTTCCAGGCGGCACTGGTGGTAAAGAACCTGGCTGCCAGTGCAGGAGACATAAGAGATATGGGTTCATTCCTTAAGTTGGGAAGATCTCCTAGAAGAGGGTGCAGCAACCCACTCCAGTATTCTTGCTGGAGAATCCCATGGATAGAGGAGCTTGATGGGCCATAGTCCATGGGATCTCAAGGAGTCAGACACAGCTAAAGCAACCTAGCATGCACACACATATGTGTGTATATATATACATACACATACATAATTTGGCTATTCAGATGTTCCCTGCCCTGCGGTCCCTCTGGACACAGTACCACATTTCATAACCTGACCTCCTTGTCCCCCGTCTCTCACCGTCCTTCTCTCATTCATTATGGCTTTAGTGTGAGATATTGGGTTTCCCTGGTGGCTCAGAGGTTAAAGCGTCTGCCTCCAATGTGGGAGACCTGGGTTCGATCCCTGGGTCGGGAAGATCCCCTGGAGAAGGAAATGGCAATCCACTCCAGTATTCTTGCCTGGAGAATCCCACGGACGGAGAAGCCTAGTAGGTTACAGTCCACAGGGTCGCAAAGAGTCGGACACGACTGAGCGACTTCACCTTGTGAGATGTTGGCTGCATTGTCAGTTTTTAAGGTGCTGACCTTTTGGGAGCTTCTCAGCTTGTTGTTGGTTTCATTTGGTACTGAAGAACTCCCCAAGTTTTTTTTTTTTCCCCCAAACTTTTCTTCAGATATTTTTAAAATGTCTCCCATGTCTCTCCTGCCACAATTCTCACTTACTCTAAATTTTTTTCCCAATCCTTCATCACACTGACAGATGAGAGACAGCAGCAAAAGGTTCAGAAATATATCAGCCCACTCTTTAAAATGTTAAGTAATTCTTTCACTGTCGTCAAGTAAAGAGAAATATTGAGCTGGGTCTTTCCAGGACAAGTGCTGCCTCCTGAGAGTATATTAGGCTCTTCTGGAAACTACCTGAAAAATTTTGGGTCACAGTAGAACTGTAAATTGTATCCTGGGGGCATATAAGGCACAGAACCTCCTCCAGAGGAATTCAGCTTCTTCCTAGGGAATTGGGTTTTTTTTTTCCCTTAAAAAATTAATGTTATTTAAAATGAAATCATTGGAGGATGACTTCTCCAGTCTTTCATATGGGATATGGAAAGAGAGTTGAGTGTTAAAAGGTATGAGCTTTTAAAAAATGTTTTATGATTACAACCTTTTTCATGTGAACAACAGATGTTGGAAAAAAAAAAACACTATTCTGCAGAAACAGTTTATTTTAGAATAAATCAATTAGAAGACGTTACTGAAGATAAATAAAAATATCGGTATATTTCTCATTTATATTCAAAGCTAAGGATTAGGAGAACAACCCAATTATTCATCCAATCTGCCCATTTAAGCACCTGTCAACTAAAGGGATTAATATGCCTTCTGTTTATGGAATTAGGGGCAGTTCTGTCACAGTCTTTGCCTGAGAACCATTAACAAACACATTTTCTAAGTATGTATTAACATTTCTTAGCTGTCACTATTGTAATGACCCTGATACAAGCTAATGAAAGCATTCAAATTGCACAGCTACATTACTATACATAGAAGGTAATGTTGCTGTTTAGTCATTAAGTCGTATCCAGTTTTTTCGTGACCCTGGCAGGCTTCTCTGTCCGTGGAATTTCCCAGGCAAGAATACTGAGTGGGTTGCCATTTTCTCCTCTAGGAGATCCTCCTGCACCAGGGCTCAAACCCATGTCTCCTGCCTCAGCAGGTGGATTCTTTGCCACTGAGCCATCTGGGAAGCCACAGAATGTAATGCATGTGTGCTAAGTAACTTCAGTCATGTCCAACTCCGTGTGACCCAATGGACTGTAGCCCATCAGGCTCCTCTGTCCATGGGATTCTCCAGGAAAGAACACTGGAGTGGGTTGCCATGCCCTCCTCCAGGTGATCTTCCCAAACCAGGAATCGAACGCGGGTCTCTTATGTCTCCAGCACTGGCAGGCGGGTTCTTTATCCCTAGCGCCACCTGGGAAGCTCCCATAGAATGTAATGGCCCCTACAAAAAAGAGGCACTCTCTCATCTAAAAAAAAGATATGATTTAAATACTCAATTCATAGAAATTAATTACTCTCATATTCTCACAGGGATTTTTTTTCACCTTTAACAGATAAATTAAAACAAGTGTCGGAAGGCGATGATTAAGTCACAAAAGTGTAAGAATGCAGAGAACTACATTATGTAGACTTCGAGTTCCTAGAGATACCATATGTAGCATCTGTGAATGATTATCACTCTCAGATGGTAGCAACACCTGCTTTGGCTCTGGTTTTGGTGTGAAACTCTGCAGCAAAGGTACTGAAACTTCACTGAGTCTATTTGAGGATAAGTAAACCACTCTGGCAGGGATTTTCTCCCATTGACAAATGGATTAAATACATAATAAATGTGCTGTCAATATACAAATAATTGGTAATCTAAGTGTTCAAATTACATTAAAATAATTAATAACAAAAACAAACAAATTAAACATTGACAAACGATGTGAATAGACACTCCACAAAGTTAGATGTATGAATGGTCAACAAGCACGTGCAAAGTCCTTCCTCATCAGTCAACAGGGAAACAGCAGAAACGAAAACTATACGTGGATGAAGAGAACAAATGTATGGATACCAAGGAGGAAGATGGGGTGGGATGAACTGGGAGATTGGGACTGGCTACACAGTATTGATACTATGTATAAATTAGACAGCTAATGAGAACCTAGTGTATAGCTCCGAGAGCTCCACTGGATGCTTTGTGATGACCTAAATGGAAAGGCATTTCAAAGAAGAGGGGATATATGATTCACTTTCCTGTACAGTAGAAACTAACAGCACTGTAAACCAACTGTACTCCAATTCTAATCAATTTAGAAAAAAGAAAACTATAGCGAGAGCCTCTTCACAGCCATGAGGATGGCTGAAATGACAGACGGAGGTCAGTAAAGACTTGGAACAACTGGGAATCACACACTTCTACTAAGAATACGAAAATGGTAAAAACCATTTTAGAAAAGGTTAGTTTCTTTAAGAGCTCACATGTGTCTCCCCTGCAATTCAGTGATTCCATTCCTAGGTGTTATAAGAGAAATGAAGATATCTCTTGAAAGAACATGTGATATATGAATATATGAACATATATCCACAAAAGATGCATATAAGAATATACACTGAAACTTCATTAAGAGCCCTCAAATTGGAAACTCAAATATTCAGCAATAGAAGAATGGATAGACAAATTATATCTTCATACAAAGAAATGCCACTCAGTATATGTAACAACACAAGTGAATGTCAAAAATGTAAGATAATGGCTATAATTCCCTGTGCTATACAATATATCTTGTAATAAATTTTAATGCAGAATAACCTGTAAAAATACTGAATCACTCTGCTGTATACCTGAAACTAATTTAATATTATAAGTCAACATAAATAAATAAATAAAACACCCCAGAAAAATCCAAAACTATATATAATGCAGAAAAGCAGCAAGACACAAAGGAGTACATATTCTATGATTCCACTCATTTGATGTACTATGACAGAGAAAACTAATATAATGATTTTGTTTTCTGGGAGATGTGATTATCTGCAAAGGGTCCACAAGGAACTTTCTGGAATGATAGAAATTCTATATCTTAATTAGACTGTGAATTACATGAATGTACACAGTTGTCAACCAGAGTAGGAAACGACAACCCACTCCAGTATTCTCGCCTGGAAAAATCCCAGGGACAAAAGTAACCTGGTGGGCTACAGTCCAGGGGGTCACAAAGAGCTGGACAGGACTGACCCACTGAACACACCTGCACACAGTTATCAAACGTCATCAGACTGCACATATAAAATTATCTATTTATCAACGTAAAGTATCCCTCAATAAACAAATACAGATCTAAAAATGATGTCATATTTACACTGACCATGTCAAGTCACCTAATGATAAAAACATAGTCAAAGCTATGGTTTCTCCAATACTCATGTACAGATGCGAGAACTGGACCATAAAGAACGCTGAGCACCGAAGAATTGATGCTTTCGAATTGTGGTGCTGGAGAAAACACTTGAGAGTCCCTTGGATTGCAAGGAGCTCAAACCAGTCAATCCTAAAGGAAATTAACCCTGAATATTCATTAGAAGGACTGCTGCTGAAGCTCCAATACTTTGGCCACCTGATACAGATAGCCAAATCATTGGAAAAGACCCTGATGCTCGGAAAGACTGAAAGCAGGAAGAGAAGGGGATGAAAGGGGATGAGATGGTTGGATGGCATCACCAATTCAATGGACATGAGTTTGAGAAAACTTTGGGATATAGGGAAGGACAGGGAAGCCTGGTGTGCTGCAGTCCATGGGCTCGCAAAGAGTCAGACACAACTGAGAAACTGAACAAAAACGACAACAAAAACTTACATGGAATGAATACATCCCAGTCGGTTCAAAGCAGTTTACATACATTATCTTACTTAATCCACCTAACAATCTTAAGAGGTAAACGCTATTGGTATCCCCATTACACTGACGACAACCTGAAGGACTAATGAGGTGGTACATCCATCACAGGGAGGCCTGGCGTGCTGCGATTCATGGGGTCGCAAAGAGTCAGACACGACTGAGCGACTGAACTGAACTGAACATCCATCACATCTTATACAGACAGTAAGTCTAAACATATCCTGCATCAGCTCTAAAGATTCCTAAACAGTTCAGAGTCTGGGTCAATGAGCTCTTTAATTCATGAACTACTGAATTATTATTATACAAGGTTATGTGGTAAGTAAAAGGTCATTATGGATATCTCTGATTCATGAATGCATATGCATATGACAATGATGTGTGTGTGTGCATGCTTGCTCCCTCAGCCCTGCTGGACTCTTTGCAAATCTGTGGGCTGTAGCCCACCAGGCTCCTCTGTTCATGGGATTTCCCAGGCAAGAATACTGGAGTGGGTTACCATTTCCTCCTCCAGAGGATCCTCCTGACCCAGAGAGGACCCAAGTTGCCTGCGTCTCTTGCACTGGCAGGCAGATTCTTTACCATGAGCTGCCTAGGTAGCCCCATGACAACTATAACACTTAACAAATAAAGATATAGGAAACTGAGGACAATTTTTATCAAGATTCATTGAGTACATTCAGGCACTATCAACTTGTAGGGGCAGGACAGATGGACATAGTTCTGGAAAAGTTATCAGTTTTCTCTTGAGAGTCCCTTGGACTGCAAGGTGATCAAACCAGTCAATCCTAAAGGAAATCAGTCCTGAATATTCATTGGAAGGACTGATGCTGAAGCTGAAGCTCCAATACTCTGGCCACCTGATTTGAAGAACTGACTGATTAGAAAAGACCCGGTTGCTGGGAAAGATTGAAGACAGGAGGAGAAGGGGACGAAAGAGGATGAGATGGTTGAATGGCATCACTGAATCAATGGACATGAGTTTGAGCAAGCTCCAGGAGTTGTTGATGGACTGGGAAGCCTGGCGTGCTACAGCCTGGGGTTGCAAAGAGTCAGACTGAGAGACTGAACTGAATTGAAGGGACATCCAATGAGGGGATTCTGGGGCCTGATTGAGGGTATTGAAGGATGACTTGGGTGATGAGAAAACAAAGAACACTTATTAATGCTATATTGACCTCCAACTTGAGGACTTAAATGGTCAGACACAGTTTCACACAACCCCTATAAGTCGGAATTATATAACCCCTAAAAACAGAATGATGTTCAATAGTAACAAAGATAGATCTTTCCAATTACGAAAAGAAAGGGAAAAAGTGCAAAAGACAAGGGCAATCTTCTGTTGAAGATTCCCGTTACTAGGAGTTTGCAGGCTCTTGTGCACTCTACCAGTATCCACAGCATTTTAATTACTTTGCTGTCTTCTCTATACTTGTTTAAAACAAACATTTTATAATCAACATATTTTAAGTTGGAAATGCCCAGTCTCACATTCAAATATTTTCATCCCAGAAAGTTATGCTTTAAAGAATTTTTCTTAATATATTTTAGCTCTTTACACTGTCCATTTCTCCCTTCATTATCTTCAAATTAACACCCTGGGTCTAGAAACCAGGGGTTAAGTTTACTCTTAGGAGGAATAAAAAAACTGCGCTATAATCTTAATGGAGCATATCTCCAGCACATTATTTATTGTTGTTGTTCAGTCACTAAGGAGTATCCAACTCTTTGCAACCCCATGGACAACAGCATGCCAGGCCTACCAGTCTTTCACTATTTCATAGAGTTTGCTCAAACTCATATCCATTGAATCAGTGGTGTTATCTAACCATCACATCCTTTGCCAGCCTCTTCTTTTGCCTTCATCTTTCCCAGCATCAGAGTCCTTTCCAATGAGTCAACTATTTGCATCAGATGGGCAAAGTACTGGAGCTTCAGCTTCAGCATCAGTCCTTGCAATGTATAGCATGGTTGATTTCCTTTTGGATTGACTGGTTTGACCTCCTTGCAGTCCAAGGGACTCTCAAGAGTCTTCTCCAACACCACAGTTCAAAAGCATCAATTCTTCGGTGCTCATCCTTCTTTAGGACCCAACACTCATATCCACACATGACTACTAGAAAAACCGTAGTTTTGACTATATGTACCTGTGAAGAAAGCTGAGAGCTGAAAAATTGATGCTTTTGAACTGTGGGGTTGGAGAAGACTCTTGAGAGCCCCTTGGACTGCAAGGAGATCCAACCAGTCCATCCTAAAGGAGATCAGTCCTGGGTGTTCATTGGAAGGACTGATGCTGAAGCTGAAACTCCAATACTTTGGCCACCTCATGCAAAGAGTTGACTCATTGGAAAAGACCCTAATTCTGGGAGGGATTGGGGGCAGGAGAAGAAGGGGACAACAGAGGATGAGATGGCTGGATGGCATCACCAACTCAATAGACATAAGTTTGGGTAAACTCCGGGAGCTGGTGATGGACAGGGAGGCCTGGCGTACTGGGATTCACGGGGTCGCAAAGAGTCAGACACGACTGAGCAACTGAACTGAACTTTATCAGCAAAGTAATGTCTTTGCTTTTTAATATACCGTCTAGTTTTATCATAGCTTTCCTTCCAAGAAGCAAAGTCAAGCAAAGTAATAGATAGATAAATAGACAGATACACAGGTATATGTCGTGGTGGTTTAGTCTCTAAGTCATGTCTGACTCTTTCGACCCAATGGTACATATCTAGATACATAGATACATATAGATAGATATGAAGGAAGAAACAAATCAGATGTAAACCACAACATATCTTTTCTGCTCCAGAGATTGTGAGAGAATTATGCTACTCTCCACATTCCAAAATAACAAAGCCCTGCACCACTGATGGGAGATTTCTTCAGCCCTTCAGCCTCAGTGTCTCTTCTCTTGTCTGTTCTTCCCAGTGGCCTCATCTCCTTACTGTATCCCTTCCTGATATGCTCCTGCTATTAGGTCTCTAATTACAGCCATTAGCAACTTCCTACTTCCCGTCAACTGTGATGCGTTCCTGTTATCAGCCCTCTAATTATATCCATTACCCACTTCCTATCCACACTAACCAATTAATTAATTAATCAGTTAACAAACATCAAATTAATACCTATGAAGTCACATTACTAGATACTGTGGGGGATAAAAACTGGTGTATGACACTGTTCTCTAAACCTGGGACATTTATAGTCTGTTTCGGGAGCCAAGAGTAAAAAGGGCATGTGTGTGTGTGTGGTTGTTTGATTTCAGTACTACCAAATCAAATGGAACATGTCAGTGTGCTGAGATGAGCAGAGGCAGCAATGGAGGACTTGAGCTTCCCTGTCTCAAGGAAGAGCAGAGTTTAAACTCGTAGTGAGTTGAGTGAACAAAACCCAGAGGTGGATATTTTAAGGCCAGTATTCCTTGGAAAGAAAGTGAAGAAAGACCTTACTGAGCAAGGTATAGAGTTCTTACTTATTCTACAGGCATAAGGAGTCAACAGCTCAACTAAACACTGCATCCTCTGCAGTACACACCAGATAAACTTATTATTCATTGGTCTCCCAATCCGAAATCAGAAGCTGATGTACTGATAGCTCATGAGAGGAGGAATGCCATGACCACTGGCACCAGGCGGTGAATATGGATGATCCTCAGATATGTCTCTGCTTACCTCCACTCTGGCAACCTTCAGTGATTGTCTATAATGGGGAGAGCTAACATGAACGCTCCTTGTATTTGTACAATGCAACTTTGGGCATTTCTTCATTTCTATAAATAAACAATATAAAGGTTATTATAAAAAATCTCAGTGAAAACTTCAAAATGCACAGAGGCAATGGAATGCAGTGTAAAGGTGATTCAGTTTTCTCATCTACAAAAGAAAAACGTTAGACTAACATCTCTTTGAGCTGAAAAGTTTCTGTTCTAGGTCATTTTAAATATGTCAGTAGTGAAAATTTACTAGCCCTCTGACAATTTAAAAACTAGCTTTTATTTTGCTCCAATTACAAATAAAATTTTAGATATAATTTAAGGTCTAATGCTAAAGTGGCAAAAATGAATCACAGTTTGCCAGGTATTCAGAAACTTGAATAGATGTACATATTTCTTATCAACTGCTACATAACAAAGTACCACAAATACAGTAATAGATGTAGCTTAAAATAATACGAGAAACTGTTAAGCGTAGCAGATAAGCGTAGCAGCTTGCTCAAGTCTACACAATTGGAAAGAATCAGAGAATGCTCAGAACCCATAATTCAGTTCCATGTACAGCAGCAAAGGGAATGTCTAGTAATTTTGTAAATCTAGTAACTAGATTTCTTAGCAAAGCTTAATAGCCATAGGCCTCAGTTTCTCATGTTGGTACAGGCTGTTGGATCCTTTGCTCCAATTTTCACAAGGCTGTAATCATGGTATCAGCCAGTCGGTATGCCTTTCTGGAGCTTGGAGTCCTCACCCAAGCTCAAATGACAGTGGGAATAGCCAGTACTTGCTGGATGTCATCTGGAAGTCACCATCATGCCCTAGAGGCTGTCTGCAGCTCCATGCCATGTGATCTTCTCTGTTGGTTTCTCACTACACAACACCTTACTCTCTCAGGGCCAGCGGAGAATCTGATGTTCTTATCCACTGAGACAAAGAATTCTATAACAAAACATCTCCACAGGAGATAACTCATCACCTTTGTCAAATCTTTTTTTTGCTAGAAGCAATTCACAACTTCTATTCACTGTTCAAGGCTGGTGGATTTTACAAGGGCAGGACTCACCGGGGCTCACCTTAGGCTGTGTTTCTAAAATGCGGAACACAACACAACAGCATTCCTATAGCAGCCTGACTTTCTTCCTATCAATTAAAAACTTTTTAAAAAAATGAATAGTTAAGAACCTAAATGAGAAAGGAAGGCCACTCTTAGAAAGCTTTCTTATCATAGCAGCCATGACGAGAACTAGAGTAGAAAGCACACGTGCAAACCTTCTAAGCAATGAGCTTTGTACACATGGTGTTACATTCAACAGTCACATAAGTCCACCAGGTGGATTAGCCTCATCACACAGGAAGAAAAATGAAAGATAGGCGTCGCAGCTTGCTCAAGTCCACACAATTGGAAAGAATCAGAGAATGATCAGAACCCATAATTCAGTTCCATGTACAGCAGGAAAGGGAATGTCTAGTAATTTTGTAAATCTAGTAACTAGATTTCTTAGCAAATCATAATAGCCGTAAGCCTCAGTTTCTCATCTGTAAAATGGGGGAGATAATGATACCTGCTGTAGAACTCTCCCAAGCTTGTTGTGAGGATAAAATGATAATAGAATATGTAAAGCCTCTGCTCAAAAACTGACACTTGGTAAGTGATTAATATGTGTGGTGTCATTGCAGTTCTGTTGTAGGCCCTATGTAAACCCTAACGTATTATATGTATAAGGACAATGAATTTAATGGATTTTTTATGTTTTATTTGTTTGTTTCGATTGGCAGGAAATTTTCAGGATTCTTTAGCAATCAGCCCACTACTTTTCTATGGTTGAAAGGCCCTCAAGGGATAAAAAGGAATAAACAATCCATCTATTTTTCTTTAGGAGAAGCAATAAAACTCTAATGTTTTATTTGTTTGTTTCAATTGGCAGGAAATTTTCAGGATTCTTTAGCAATCAGCCCACTACTTTTCTATGGTTGAAAGGCCCTCAAGGGATAAAAAGGAATAAACAATCCATCTATTTTTCTTTAGGAGAAGCAATAAAACTCTCTTATCCACAAATAAATTGAAATGTAATAGATGTTTTTTAACAATTCATTTTGGAGGGTCAAAAATATGAACTGATCACGTGCATGTTAACAATGGTTGAGTTGCTGCTGCTGCTGCTGCTAAGTCACTTAAGTTGTGTCCAACTCTGTGCGACCCCATAAATAGCAGCCCACCAGGCTCCCCCGTCCCTGGGATTCTCCAGGCAAGAGCACTGGAGTGGGTTGCCATTTTCTTCTCCAAATGGTTGAGTTAGCCTTTGTTAAAATGTAAAGTACTAAGATAGACAAAAATGGATTATTCAAGAGAATGAGTGGATCAGAAAATCAAGATATTCAGAAATATTTAATAATACAGTAATAGTATTACGAGTGCCCTTAGTAACTCTACAACATGCTTTGTCCAGTCTAAAAAGGCAGATATTTCTGAGACTTGGGGTAACATATTTCTCCTTGAATTCCTTGTATCTTTGCCATACATTTATTTCATTTTTAATTGTTACTGTCAGATCATTGCTGGCAACATTTACATGTATTGAATTACCATACGAGACAGTCACAAATAGGACATCCATTGCCTGTGCCCAAGGATCACCTGTAAGAAGGAGGCAGGAAGGATTAGAGCAGTGCTCTGCTGGCAAGTGTCTAACATCCTGTGTCTGGGAGGAAAACATTGGTCAGTTTCTAAGCCAATTTCCATTTACCAATAGTATGTCACTGTTCAGGAGATGGGAAAAGGTGGCTCCAGCACACCACATGGCCCTCTTGGAAAGATCAGAAGGACACCATTAAGAGAACATCAAATTTAGTCTAATGTATAACCTATGTATCTACATGCTGAAGTCTTGGAATTTCCAAACTGGGCTGGGCGGGACACATTTGGAAAAACTTCTAGAGGAAGTATAGGATTTTTCAAAGGGAAAGTTTGGAAAGAAAATAATGAACCATATCGCATATTCTTCAAAGGTTCTCGCACGTATTCCCTGAATAATCACAAAAGGTAGGTAATATCATTACCCCCATTTTACAGATAAGAAAACAGAGGCTCAGGCAAACAACCCCATAGCTAGTAAGCAGCAGACTAGTCCATCCTTTTGTCCCTTCCATACGTCTTCCCTACTTTTCTTCCTTTCTTTCTCCTTGCCTTCTCTCCTTCTCCTTCCCCTCTCTCTTTCCCTCTCTTTTTCTTTCTCTCCTTTACGGCCCTCTTTCACTAGATATTCATCCAGTGTTTACTGTGCTCAAGACAGTGTGCCTAGAGAAGAGTATTTTAAAAAATACTACAAGTAAACAAGCAAATATTTTTAAAATCTTGTCTTCAAGGAGTCAACACTATTGAGACCCGGGGAGAGCAGGGGTCAAGACAGATAGAAAAATGTGGTTTGAATGAGGTAGGTGCCATGATAGCAATGTGAACAGGCACACTGGGGTAAAGCCCAGGAGGTGGGAGTCACCACCTAAGTCAATATACGAAGTCTTAGCCCTAACTGCTTTCTGTTACTGTGGTGATGAGGGTAGTTTGACACACGCTGGGAGGAAAGAGTCATATGGGACCCCAAAGAGACAGAGAAAACATATTCATATTATGAGACCAGACTCAGCACAAGGCCACCTACTTAGAAATGAGGATGGATTTTAGTCTGCTGTTAGATATAAATCTGACCTAACTAGTTTGTTTCTTTTTACAAAATAGGGAATGATTACAGTTGCTAGAAACTTCACGGGCATGCTAATAAATACCCCTCTTTGTTGTTTTCCAGAAGTACTATAAAAATTCTACAATACTGTTATTATTACAAAAACACAATTTATCTTTAAAGTCGGATGCTGGAAAAAGGAATAGAGTCTCTCCAATATCCTCTGGAACAAACAGAAATCTTCCAAATTATATGAGTGCGTTAGCCAAAAGCTTTCCTTTTGAGAAGACCACAAAGCAATAAATGAACAAAGGAAGGCATAATAGAAAGATCTTCTTAGGATAACTAGGAAGACAAAGTGATATTTTAATGTTTTTGTCACATCCACCACTTAATTTTTTTTTCTACAGTTAGCAAAACAAAATAATAAAATAGGTCCTTGTTTTCACACAGTATATAATACTGAACGAGTCTGAGTGTTTGATATTACAGTTCTCTCACCTTAATGTATATTTTTTCTTTCAAAGATCTAAGCCTCACTTTGTACAAACATGAGTTTGAGCTTGCAGTATTCTCTTAATATTCTGTAGCATAGTACTAAACAATGCACAGTAAGGCAAGGGAAATTCAAATAATAGGATCACACTCTAAGCGCTTTATTACAACGATTATTGGCAAAGAGCTATATTCATCCCTTTCTTCATGTCTAACAGTGAGGATTATACAATTTTCTACAAAACCATATTTCTACCAGATATGCATGGTGTCACCTTTAAAGTTAATTTATCAAACTTCAGGCATAGCTTTACAAAGATGACACCATGCTGATTTAACACTGAGGCTACAAAGACAGAAGAGCCCCTCCCTTGTCAAGAGAGTTAAAATGAGAGCAAGATAGAAGTTAAGACTGAAACAGAAGCTTAATCCCTTAGTAGATCCTGAAAAGGGGGCTATAGCCCCTTATTCCAAGACTTTGAGCCCTAAACACTACTGAACTCTTCATTAACAGCCGTGACCACTGCATTCTAGAAGAAACCTAGGCTCAGCCTGTCTTCAACTAAAGCACTCCCCTCAGTAGGCATTAAGGACCACAAGAAGAGCTGTGGAGAATTGCAAGCAATAAAGGAGCCACAACTACAACCAGACATCTGATTTACCCTGCTTTCTCTGTGCAGACAGTAGACAGAGGAAGCCAAGAGAGCACAGAGATAGCAATCTGCCAAGAGAGGCTGAAAATAGTGGGGAAAAGCATGTTTCTCTTGATTTGCTCAATCATTTAAAATGGATACATTATAAAAAATTTCATGGGCTTCCCTGGTGGCTCAGTGGTAAAGAATCCACCTGCCAAGCACAAGACATGAGTTCAGTCCCGGGGTTGGGAAGATCCCCAGGAGAAGGCAATGGCAACCCACTTCAGTATACCTCCTGAGAAATCCCATGGACAGAGGAGCCTGGAGGGCTACAGTCCATGGGGTCACAATGAGTCAGACACGACTTAGTGACTAAACAACAACAGCAAATTTCATAGGACATAGGACTGAGATCATTCCTTCCCCACAATTCTTTCTTTACTGAACAATTTTCTGGCATCAGGGGCTCAAAACAGTTACCAGCATCTGGAATGCTAACCTGTTTCTTCACCCACTAAGAAGATATGTTGGTCTGTTTAAAACTCTGGCTGGCTCATTTTCCTCAACTCAACCCTAAAAAATTGTTTTTAACTCGGAAGTTCACTACTAACATTTTATGAGATGACAAGAAATTTGATTCTCGCTGTCTCTCTGAACAAGCCCATCTCCCTTCTTGATCACAGGTTCTGCGGCCTGAGTTCTTTTTCCAAAAGAGTAACTTCAAATGTTCACTATCACAACCAAGCGGAGCCCCCTGTTTTAAATTCTTAAGTACTTAACTTTTCTATCTTTAAAAAGTGAAGCCCATGGGGTCGCAAAGAGTAGGACACGACTGAACAACTTTCATTTCATTCCACTTCAAGAATTTTACTGGCAAGCAAGCAACCTTTTTTATATACTTTAGTTAGTTCAGTCACTCAGTCGTGTCTGACTCTTTGCGACCCCATGAATCGCAGCACGCCAGGCCCCCCTGTCCATCACCAACTCCCGGAGTTCACTCAAACTCACGTCCATCGAGTCGGTGATGCCATCCAGCCATCTCATCCTCTGTCGTCCGCTTTTCCTCCTGCCCCCAGTCCCTCCCAGCATCAGAGTCTTTATATACAGCATCATTATATACTTTCAGTTCAGTTATACACTTTAGGTGTTACCAAATATACCTATTTGGCTATGAGCACTATTTAAAAATTTATGCCATCAGTATGAAGGCAATAATCATTAACTCAGCTTTTCAAACTAAAGGCAAGAAATTTAACTTTATTTGAACCATTTGCTTTTTAAAGTATAAGTTTTAAAGCAAATTTTCATGCATTTAGTAGTTTCCCAGATAATTACAATAACTTCCTATGTGAGTTTACCTAGGTCACCTGTAGGTTACTTCTACCCCTCTAAGATCCATTCTTCATCTGAAGGCTGAGTGATCCTTTCAGAATCCAAATATCCAAATATGGAATCCAAATATGGAAGTCCCATGTTTAAATCCCCTGAATGGCTTCCTACAGCTTGTAAGATAAGAACCAAAGCCTGCCTTTGAGACCCTGAGGATCTGCTTGCTCTCTTATCTGCAGCTTCTTCTCCATCTACCAAGCTCCCATGTCCTTACTGCTCTTTGGCAGTAAGGAGTTAGGACTGTGGCAGTAAGGACTTAGGAGTTACTTTCAGTTCCTTAAATATGTCACATTCCATCTGCCACTGGGCCTTGGCACAGGCTGTACACTCATCTGAGACACTCAGAACGCTCGCCTCTCTCCATTCCCACTTCATTCATCAAGTTAACTCCCATTAAATACTTTGGATGTCAGATCATGGGTCACTTCTTCAGGACACCACTATTTCCTTCAAGCCCATCTCTAGGTAAGGTGTCATTTCTCTCCTTCACTTCCCACTTGTTTTATTATCACGGCTAATTATTCTGAGTCCACCCCTACGGTGGATCAGGACAGCGGCATCACTCTCTCCCTGCTCATCATTCCAAATCCATCTCTGATCATCGTGCCTGGCACAGAGGAGATGCTCAATAACTACTTATTGAATGAATTAGTGAAGCAGTCTGTCCTTTCTTGTGTGGCTGGACTCAGGTCAAAGGATAAGTTAACAGGAGGGCCCCAGTGGAAATCTGTAAGGCAAAGTCGACCTGTAAGTATGAACTGAAGTATATTGTTTATACCGCACAAAATGCTTAATGAAGTACTGTTTCTATGAAGGCAGTCTTTCTTCTTAAGTAGAGAGTGTGAATAAAGACGCTAGAAAGGGGACATCCCTGACAGTCCAGTGGTTAAGATTCCATACTTCTAAAGGAGTGGGGGGCGTGAGTTTGATCCCTGGTCAGGGAACTAAGATCCTGCATGCTTGTACAACATAGCCCCCCCACCCAAAAAAAACAAGATGCCAGGAAAAAAGAATGACAAAGGGGATTGGGGGTGTGGACAAAGTTAGAAAAGCAGTTGCGGCAGCAAAGACTGGGCCTTGTTCATTCCCGTCATGCAGTGAATATATGGTAATAATGTATCTTCAAGTTTATGCAGCACAGTTAAAATTACACATCAGTTACCTCATTCTTCACTCCTTCTTCTCCACAATAGGGTATGCAGGGTAGGGCAGATATTATTCACATCTATTTTATGAATGATCAAATAATCTTAAAGAATGATTTATCCAAGGGAAGAGATGCAGGGCTTAAACTGGATCTGCAATGCCTGGTTCCTTTCTCTTTCCATGCACCATGTTAATTCACAAGTGTGTTGTGTTACTCAATCTGAGAAAAGGGTACAATGACTATCAATATTTGCAAAAAGGAGTCTCAGCTGGTTTCCTCATTGAGACTGATAGAATGAAACTGATTTTCTCATGAATCACTAAACTGGAAGGGAGGAGAGCTATGAATGGTTCTCGTTTACTCATCTGACCTTCCACCAAATATCTACAGAGAGCTCTCATTATTCACAGTAGTTCCATTATACAGTCATTGCAAACACTGAAATCATGTATATTCAATCACTACTGCTAGGTAAAATACAGGGTTAAGTTCCTGCCAGCTCCTGGGCACAACATTTTCAACCAATCAACACATAACTTTGGTTTATGTGTGTTTCTGTTTAAAGCCACCTCATTTCAATTTATATTCTTGATTTATTAACATATGAATTCACAGCCAACAGTATTATAGACCCTGTTTGAACTTCTTTAACATACATATTTTCCCCATGAGGCACTTTATCATTATGTTTTGGGGGGTTGCATTTTAAAAAGCAGAATTGTCAATGAAATGCACAGAAATATGAAAAGGATGGCACTAAATAGACTGTTAAAAGGACATGAGTTTACAGTATGAGAACTGAAACAAGAAGGCAGTGTCAAACCAGCTGGGGAAGTGTACTTCAAACAACTCAGAATCTTCCCATTCTGTGCATATCTGTGAATGATCACGAAAGCATTTGTTTTGCAGTTTCAAATAAATTCTAGTGAGTAGGCGAATTCTCAAAAAGGAATCCAAGAATAATGAAGACCCACTGTATTTGAGCTTCTCCAAATACAAGATGATGAGGATACATGGCCAAAAAACATGTTCCTGAGTTTATTCATCAGTTCAGTTCAGTTCAGTCGCTCAGTCGTGTCCGACTCTTTGCGACCCCATGAATCGCAGCACGCCAGGCCTCCCTGTTCATCACCGTCTCTCGGAGTTCACTCAGACTCACATCCATCGAGTCAGTGATGCCATCCAGCCATCTCATCCTCGGTCGTCCCCTTCTCCTCCTGCCCCCAATCTTTCCCAGCATCAGAGTCTTTTCCAATGAGTCAAGGGAGGAGAGAGAAGATATACATCTTGAAGATGAAGGCATTTGCTGGCCTCCTTGGTTGGGAGTGAGGAGGAGGTGGAATTGGAAAGAAAGTCCAAAAGGTCACAGGAACAGAGATATGGAGTGTGCAGCTGGTGTGTTAGGTATTGAGGATCAGACTGGGGGGAAAGGTAGAACAGGGAGATAAAGAAGCAAAGGACGCTGCGAGTGGATGCAATGGAGCGAGAACTTCAGCCGCTCAACAATGGGAGCAAATGACAGATTTTAAGCCATGCAGTGACTGGGAAATTAAAAAAAAAATAATTTGACGATGATAAGAAGCTGGACTGCATGGGATTAAGAGAGGAGGAAAGAGACTGGTGGACCGTTAAAAAGTTGTGGCAAAAGTCATCCCAGAGGTGATACAGCCTGAATTAGAGCAGTTTAGAGGGAAGGGGAAGGAGGAGGATCTATACTGCCACATACCTAAGAGGTAAAAATCAACAGTTTGGTGACAGATTGAGTGTGGTTGATGAAAGAAAGGGAAGAATGATCTGAACATATTGCCATTTACAAATATGTTTAATATCTATTTATAAGTAGATTGCAAGCCTCCCATTGAAGAAGGAAATGACAACCCACTCCAGTATTCATGCCTGGAGAATTCAATGGTCAAAAGAGTCTGAAGGGCTACAGTCCATGGGGTCACAAAATGTCGGACACGACTGAGCAACTAACACACAAGCTTCTCATAGAGGAAGATCATTCAGTTCATCCTTATTGTAATGAATTAAATATCCTTTGCAGTATTTTGACTAATATTAAAGTTACAGATAACTATAAATAAATCTTTAAATAAAAAGTTTGCATCAATAATAAATACATTCTTACATTCCACTGAATTTAAAATAACAAAGAAAAATAAATAATTTCAAGCCTGAAGAAATACTGTTATCCATACTACAACAAAGGTTAGGAAGCAAGAAAAGATATTATAAGCCAAGTTCGAAAGTGACAGCTTGGTTTTGGTAACCTCTTACTTGTCTCCTTGCTGAGACAACCACAACATTATTTAAAATATTCTGCTTTCTCTTGGAACGTGGGAAGAATAATAAGAAATAGGAAGTCAAAAGTCAAAGTGTTAGTCATTCAGTCACATCTAACCCTTGCCATCCCATGGACTATAGCCTGTCAGGCTCCTCTGTCCATGGGATTCTCCAGTCAAGAATACTGGAGTAGGCTGCATTCCGTTCTCCGTGGAATCTTCCCAATCTAGGGGATTGAACCCAGGTCTCCTGCATTGCAGGCAGATTCTTTACCTCCTGAACCTCCAGGGAAGTCTAACTGTAGCTCAAATCTCGACTGTCTCTGTTAAAATCTTGGACAAGTTCTTTCAGCTACTGAGTTTCCTCAACTATAAAATAAAGATTTTCTGCCAGTTGCTTTTGAAGATCTCTTCCATTTTTAACAGTCTTTGTGCTACTTAAGTAGCTTAAATATTAGATACTCAAATTCTCATACATAGTACTTTTTGCAGAGAAAAGGTGAGTTTAGGGAACTAAAATTCACTAATTACCTCACAAAACAAATTTCTGAATACATATTTTTAATGCTAAGCATCCATATCAGTGTGTCCCATAGAGAGGAAAAAAATTCTATATATATCCCCCAGGGTAGATTTTTAAAATAATTCACAGTTATTTATATCAATTTGATATATGTGTTTATTTCTAACCTATAAACTTGCTGAATATTTGACAAATCCATAAGATTTCCATAAATCTTTCTCAGATTTATTAGGGTAAGGATTCAGCCAATTATCTTTTTTATCAAAAAAAAGATCAGATTTATGGTTATCAGAGATGGGGGTGGAAGTAGAAGGAACTGGAAGAAGGTGGTCAAAAGATACAAACTTCCAATAAAAGATAAATAAGTATTAGAGATGTAATGCACAAGATGATAATTATAGTTACCACTGTTGTATAGTAAAGAATATCTGCCTGTAATGCAGGAGACCGAGGTTCAATCCCTGGGTCAGGAAGATCCCCTGGAAAAGGAAATGGCAAGCCACACCAGTATTCTTGCCTGGAGAATTCCATGGACAGAAGATCCTGGCGGGCTACAGTCCATGGAGTCACAAAGAGTCAGACGTGACTAAGTGACTAACACACACACACACTGTTGTGTATGAGATGTTAAGAGATTAAATCCTGAGAGTTCTCATTACAAGGAGAAAATGTTTTTCCTTTTTCTTCTATTTCTTTGTATTATATCTTTAGAGACAATGTTAACCAAACGTATTGGGGTAATAATTTCACTATGTACATAATACATATATATATGAGTCAAACCTTTATGCTGTATACTTAAAAATCATACAGTGATGTATGTTAACTATATCTCAATGGAACTGAGGAAAAAAGGATGGTACCCAATGGCAAGAAGTTTTAGAGGCTTTAAAAAGGTTTAAGATGAATGATATTTTTCTTTTTCTAGTGTCAAAAATTTTAGATATGATCACATTTTTTGACATATCTAGGCCTATGGGCCCATTCTAATTCAAAGGTTTGTTTATACAATGTGCTTTGTTTGCAGAGGTCTTTGAAATCATTTTAATTAATTGTTGCTTATAATCACCATCTTGTTTAGTAAATTAATATTGCCTTAATATATCGGAGAAGGCAATGGCACCCCACTCCAGCACTCTTGCCTGGAAAATCCCATGGACTGAGGAGCCTGGTGGGCCGCAGTCCATGGGGTCGCTAAGAGTCGGACATGACTGAGCGACTTCACTTTCACTTTTCACTTTCATGCATTGGAGAAGGAAAGGGCAACCCACTACAGTGTTCTTGCCTGGAGAATCCCAGGGATGGGGGAGCCTCATGGGCTGCCGTCTATGGGGTCGCACAGAGGCGGACACGACTGAAGTGACTTAGCAGCAGCAGCAACATATTCATGGAGAATATGTTTATTAGGCATAAGTATGATGGCAATCCCTTAGAAACTATGACACTCCATCCTTGTGAATATTAAATTCTTCTAATTACAATCCATGGACTCACTGTTCTTAAAACCACACCTAACTTATTACTAAAATGACAACAAGGCTATTTTGACCCATTCTGAATATCCATATAGAATATTTTCACACTTGCTCCTTGATTAAGCTCCAGAAATTCAAATGCAACACATACTGCTTGGATGTAACCAGAAGCATATGATTAAATACCTTGAAGCTTATTTTCCAGTGACCAAACCACAGATGAATTTGTGACAGTCAAGGCAGACCAGGGGGTAGTTGACAGTTTAAAAATCGTGAAAGTTAGCCAAATGGTTGTTTTATACCAGAATGGGTGGTAAATTCATGCTGGGGGCTCTATGGAGCTAAGACTCAGAGGCCATGGCTGTACCAGATGGCCAGCAATCAAGAGACCTGGCACAGTAACCTACAATGCCCCTAATGCACAAAGTGGGAGGAAATACAGGCTTTATGGAACTCCCTGTTCAGAGCATCATGCAAAGCTTCTGTGCATTGGTGCACAGAATAAATAAATAAATAAATGAATAAACAGGCAAACAGCAAAGCATCAAAGTTTCACTTTTTGGAGAAGGAAATGGCAACCCACTCCAATATTCTTGCCTGGAGAATCCCATGGATGGAGGAGCCTGGTAGGCTACATACATACAGTCCATGGGGTCGCAAAGAGTCGGACACGACTGAGTGACTTCACCTTTCACCTAGTTCTGTATGGGGCAGACGATATCAGGGCCTTGGAGAAAATGGAGTGATCCAGTTGGCCCATGACTATAACCATGGTTTTCCCCCAATGTAGAATAATAAAGCACAATGCAAAATTTAAGAACCTTTTATAAAAATACCAGCCTCCCCACTGGATTCTGTTCAACATGGATGTGACAGTATTATAATTCTCTGCATTCTGTGCTGTCTTTTTTATTTCCAAAGGAAAATGTGTTGACCAACATACACAGACAGATGACAAATAGCTCCTTGAGAAGAATGATTCCTGTACAGAATAGCGTAACGGTTCAACCATCTAATCTTACATGTAGACAAAGGGTTTAAATGATTAATTTTGCAGGTGTGGATTATTTGCTTTGATGATCACCCATGGTTAATTTAAAAATCTGAATCACTCAACACACTTCTGATTATCTTTCCACAGTGTTCAAATGTATACTCAAGGAACACAAAGTGATCATGGTCTTAGGCAAACATAATAAGGATGACATAAAAGGATGATTTTTCAAGAGTCACGTAATGCATTCCAAAGCTATATATTATTGTATTATCTATGCCACAACTTCTTTTCAATGCAGAAGACTGTTAAGAATTACCTTCATTTGAAAAAGAGGCAAAACGCTTTCCAATGAAGAAGCCATTACCAGAATCAAAAAATGTTTCTTAAACACTACCTTTGGTCTATCACAGTGCTGAGTTCTATAACCAACAAGAGAAAAAAATGGGAAAAGGCATACATCTGCCTAAAGGGAACTCAGAGTCTTACTGGACAAGGAAATTTGTCCAATACATTCATATACACTAATGTATTATATACTAACACATTATACCATATTACAAGGTTGAAAATAAGTAATCAAAGTAATCTTACAGCTAATAGGCCATTGTTAGTGCTATAGAAATTCAGGCAGACAAGATCACTGGAAACAGTATTAATCAAAGATTCCTTGGAGGGTGTGTATCATAATGCTTCCCTGGAAGGATACCCTTCATGTTCCTGTCACACAACCAGATCACCTAGTACAGTAAGAGGGTCACATAACAATTTTTCTGAATTTAACTAAAATGGGTTTGCAAAACAGAAGTAGGAGGACTTTCAAGCCAAGAGAGCTACATGAAGAAAGAAAAAGTAACAAGTCAGCATATTACCTATACAGTATTTTTGCTAAAAGGTTTAACTAGAACATAATCATAAGGAAACTATCAGACAAATCAAAATAGAAGGATATTCTACAAAACACTTCATGTATATTCTTCAAAAATACCAGTGTCACAAAACATCATCCAGGAGTGTCCTATATTAAAGAGACTAACAGCTTAACACAATACAATTCTTTGATTGGATTCTGGAAAGAAAGAGAAATGACTTTTTCCACCCCAAATTGGTGAAATGTGAATATATACTGTATTTTAGATAATATTATAAATCAATGCTGAATTCTTAGATGTGATAATGGTTGTGTAGGAGAACATCCTTATTTTTAAGAGATGTAGCTGAAGTTTTTAGAGGTGATGTATCATGTCTGCAATTTAGTCCCAAATGGTTCACTAAAAAAAAAAAAAAAAAAACAAATCTATAAAAAAACACACCCCCCTGAAGAGAGAGATAAAGCAAATGTAGCTTTGGTGAATCTCGTGAAATAAATAGTTGTGGGGAGAGAAATAATGAGTCAGATGGGAATAGATTAGGTGGATGGATGGCACTACAAAGTGATGGAACTGGGGCTAAGATCTGTGAATAGGGAAGGAGTAAACAACCGATATAGATCTTCGAATTATGAAATCAGGAACTTGGCCTTGACTTGGAGAAACAATAGGGACACAGAATACTCAATAGTCTCTAGTTTAAAAGTAAAACAGTGACTAGATAAACAATAAGGTCCTAAATGTATAGCACAGAGCACTCTATTTACTATCCTGTAATAATGGAAAAGAATATTTTTTAAAAGAATGTATAAAAGGTAAAACAGTGACTTTTATACATCAGAAAAATTAAGGCAGTGATTCTACCAGAATTTGACCATAGCAAGACCCCGCTCTGCTGAGATCATTCTCACAGCATTCGTAGCCTCAGCCAGAAGTAACCCCCCCAAAAACAGCAAGCTTCAGAAGACAAGGTCTGTGTTTCTCTTGTTCAACTGATGCTCAGCATTTACACAAGAGCAAAAAGGAAAGTGATAAAGAGGAACCAGAGGAGAGAAAGGGGTCAAAATGCCTGTGAGATTTCCAGCATGAAACCTGGGAGAAATGGAGACATGGGAGAACTTCAGGGAGAGAAGGTGTCACTCTCCAGGTTATAAGAGTGTCTCCGTGGACTGGAGAAACCCCAAGTTACATCAGCAGCTACCTGCAGTAAGTTTTCTTCCCAGCTTGTTTTTGGTGCCACTTTGCTTAAAATACAGTAGATATACTTACTCACATAATTAGTTTGTCTGACTTCCTGTCAAATCAATATTTATTCTCAAGAATCAATTTTGTTGCTTTGTCCCTGAAGGCATTCAGTCCATCTGTCACCATAAAGCAACTTTCCAGGGATTTTTCACCTATGGATCTTTTTTTTTCTATTTCTACCCAATTTATTCCTGTTCTTCTCTTATTACCTAATCCATTTTTATTTAGATTTTAGTTTCTTTATGTCCAAATCATGCTAGAACTTTGGTTTGTGTTATTTTTCCACATGCACTTTCTGTACATAAAAAGAGCTACCTACTAGATACATGATTTAATTTACTTAACTTCCTGTTAAATACAAGTTACTTAAATTTCATAAAACGGATACACCGACATATACCTTATAAACACCGTAATTAAATTTAAAAACTCTTTATTTTATTACTATTATAGTTGTCCTTAGTATTAAATCTACTTTACTATGTAAGATAATAATCTGTGACCAACAATACCATTGCTGTACCTTTACAAATTAAGAGATGGAAAAGAACTTCAAAGAATAAATTTTGAGGACCATTGTCCAAACCCTCTAATTCCATTAATGTCCATAGAGATGAAGTAACTTCTCTGTAGTCACATAGCTTATAAGCAGCAGGATTGAGTCCACCCAAGGTTTTCTGTCTTCCAAGCCAGTGAGTGCCTTAACCACTTCTTCACAATGCTATCTGGCTGGTTAAAAGCTGGAATTAACTATCAATGTTCACTGTGATTTTAACACATTCCTACAACTAATGCCTGTGTTCCAGGGAGCAAAGAGGCATGAACAAGGGAGCAAAGAGGCATGTTAACTGAAGTCTTGTGGACATGAAATAGTTGTTGGAGCAGAAGACTTTATTTTTTCAAGGTTAGTGAAATGTCTTTTGACAACGATCAGTACATATTCTATTTCAGAGCTAGAGTTTCTCCCTAGGCAGTGGTCCCCAACTTTTTGGCACAAGGACTGGTCTCATGGAAGACAATTTTTCCATGGATAGGAGTTGGGGGGTGGATGGTTCAGGTGGTAATTCTAGAGATAGGGAGCACTGGGGAGCAACAGATGAAGCTTCACTTGCTCACCTGACACTCATCTCCTGCTGTGTGAGCCGGTTCCCAACAGGACCGGGGGTTGGGGACCCCTGTCCTGAGGGACTACATTTTAACCTTGAAAGAATCACCTTAAGAGCGCTTCTTAATTATATGTATCCAAAACAAGTTACCAATGTTTATCTTTGGGGTCTACAATTGGACTTAAACCTAACAAGAATCTGAGCTTGAGTTAGTAAGTGCGTGAAATCGATTTGTCCTTCACACACAGCCTTTGGTGTATGAAGGTGAGACTAGGTTACTGGCAAGGGGTTGTAGGTATTTACATCTTGGGGTTCTTCTAGGATGAAGGTATTAAGCCTTCTCTCTGATACTCAATGTTGTTAAACCCTGTCAAGTGAGCCTTGACTAAGGCCAAGTTGGAAAAGATCAAATTCAGCATAAGAAGGAGCACCTCTGGCAAGGCCAACACCAGTGTAAGGAAGGGCCTTTCTCACCCACAGCAATAGACACTGCAGTGGACAGGGCTACTTAGCAACAGCAAAAACCCTCACTGGCAAAGGAAGCAATACTCCCAACTTCCTGGATATCATTAAAGACAAGATTAGTGAAGAATGCCCTTGGTTTTCAGTTACCACCCTTGCCATCTTGGACGTAACATCAGAGGAATTTCTGGGAAAAGCAACATTAGACTTAACTGCAAGCAAAGGAGGAGCTCAGGGTTATTAATATAATTTGAAAATCACAATAAATTTAACTTTACTTATAGTCACAGGTGGCAAGAATACACAGAAGAACTGTACAAAAAAGATCTTCACGACCCGGATAATCACGATGGTGTGATCACTAATCTAGAGCCAGACATCCTAGAATGTGAAGTCAAATGGGTCTTAGAAAGCATCAATACGAACAAAGCTAGTGGAGGTGATGGAATCCCAGTGGAGCTATTTCAAATCCTGGAAGATGATGCTGTGAAAGTGCTGCACTCAATATGCCAGAAAATTTGGAAAACTCAGCAGTGGCCACAGGACTGGAAAAGGTCAGTTTTCACTCCAATCCCAAAAAAAGGCAATGCCACCGCACAATTGCGCTCATCTCACATGCTAGTAAAGTAATGCTCAAAATCCTCCAAGCCAGGCTTCAACAGTACGTGAACCATGAACTTCCTGATGTTCAAGCTGGCTTTAGAAAAGGCAGAGGAACCAGAGATCAAATTGCCAACATCCGCTGGATCATGGAAAAAGCAAGA
>SJYT01064098.1:0-24605 GCA_006410635.1 Cephalophus harveyi
GAAGAGTTGACTCATTGGAAAAGACTCTGATGCTGGGAGGGATTGGGGGCAGGAGGAGAAGGGGACGACAGAGGATGAGATGGCTGGATGGCATCACGGGCTCGATGGACGTGAGTCTGAGTGAACTCCGGGAGTTGGTGATGAACAGGGAGGCCTGGCGTGTTGCGATTCGTGGGGTCACAAAGAGTCGGACACGACTGAACGAGTGAACTCAACTGAACCTGTAGCTACTATTGCTCTAGTGGCTGTCTTTGAAGAAACTGGAATCTGATCTTGGGATTTGAAGGATAGACAGGGTTGCTAAGAGTGAGCCCAGGTTAAGGAGAAGAGTCTGGTCTGTCAGGGAATCTTTACATTTCATCTAGTTGGGGGACAGCAAGAAATAAAACTGCATAGGTTAGTAAGGGGCCACATACAGGACTTACTGGTGTTACTGCTTACTAGAGTTTAGACTTTTCATTTTAGCTTTTTTAAATGTATAGACAGAATTGAACCTTAGAGTCTAGGGCTAAGATGATCGACAAATGAGGAATGGTTGGAAAGGAAAAGGAGAAAATAGGGAGACCAATGAGATAACTGTTTAAGAATTTCAGCTGTGATGAGAGTGGCCTGGATTAGTAGATGAAGTGAAGTTTGAGGGGGCATGGGCGGTCAGCAGAGCTTGGTGATTAATTAGATGTCAGGATATTGCCAGAGAGGGAAATTCCCAGATTTCAACTTTGGGCAGCAGGATTGATGAGGATGTCATTTACTGAGACAGCAAGCATAGGAAGAGATGTGTGTGGGTATGGATGGGGGAGGGGTTTTGATGAGTTAAGTTTTGCACATTTTGAAGTTGTGCAATTCTCCTGAATTGAGTAGTCACTGTTTTCATTTGGAAAACTTTTCATTTCAGCTAACAAACATTGATTACCTACCAAGTTATAAGTGTTCACACATAAAGATGAAGCAAGGTGCAGTCTCTGGTCTCAAAGCCTTTAGGATCTGTTGGAATTGGTATACATATCTGCCCAGTTTTTCCATAAGTTACACTCTGATACAAGTTGTTAAAATGGGTTAGATGAAGGCAGAGGATAGGGATTCTTTCTTTCTTGACATGTACAGCTGCTATTTTATTTGTTTTTGGCCACAGTGGGTCTCTGTTGCTGCAGGCAGGCTTTCTCTCATTGCAGGAAGCGGGGGCTTCTCTGTCGGTGCACAGGCTTCCCTTGTTGGGAAACACAGGCTCTAGGTGCACGGGCTCAGTAGTCGGCTACTTACTGGCTCTAGGTTGAGTGGGCTTCAGTAGTTGTGGCTCACAGGCTCAGTAATTGTGGCACGTGGGCTTAGTTGCTCCGAGGCATGTGGAATGTTCCTGGACCAGGGATCAAACTTGTGTCCCCTGCGTTGGCAGGTGGATTCTTAGCCACTGTGCCACCAGGTAAGTCCAGGGATTATTTTTGACAGAATGGGTTTGAAGTCTTAGAGAAAAACTTCATAGAGGAAATGTATATTTGAATAAGGGTAGGAGAGCATGACCTGCCTTTTCTTAGAAGTAGGGAAAGTTGGGAATTTCCTGGCAGTCCAGTGGTTAGGACTTGCGCACTTTCACTGCCAAGGGCCTGGGTTCAGTCTTTCAGCAGGGAACTAAGATCCTGCAAACGGCATGGGGCAGTTAAAAAAAAAAAAAAAACAAGAAGTTGGGAAAGTTGGCATGGTATTTCAGGTGGAACAAACATAAGTGGTTTATATGTGACTGGAACACAGACTATATGGTGGAATGTTTTCGTAGGAGACAGATGGAAAAGGCTATTAGGGTCCTATTTTGAAAAAGACAGAAATATGCTAAGGAATTTGACATTTATCTCACCATCAGAATAAACATTTTATGAGAATAGTGGCATGATCAGGGGAAGAGTAGTTCCAGAAGCCTTGCACGGAATTGGTAACAGCGACAGAACCTAATGGCTGGAAGACCTAGGGTTTGTCGTTTATCTCTTGGACATGCACAATCTTTTGTCTTTGTGGGTTTTGGTAAGTTGTAATTTTCAAAGTGAATTGTTTATTTTCTTAAGATCCAAGTTTTGTTACTAGTTGTTTGTCATACATGTAGAAAATAAACCGATTAAAAAAACAGTCATGCTCCTCTTTTTTTTCACAGATGTACAGTTTCTAGGAGGCTTTTTTTTTTTTTTTTAAAGAAAAGGGTATGATAGCTTCTCTAGGAGCCCCCTAGGCATTCCCTTGGAACAAACTCCAATTAGGCAAACAAATCCAGCCCTCAGAGCAAAGCTTCTCACAAGATGTTACTATACTCAAAATCAAGAAGTGATCAGTGGTAGTTAAGTTAGCATGCCGTTTAGGCTTAATATAAACATGTAATTGAGTTGATTGGTAAAGTGGGTATTTATTGAAATGAAAATAATAGTGTCCTCATCTTTTTAATTTCACACCAAGAAATATCATAAATGTGTTAGGGTAAAGAATAAAACTTCAAGTCAGTCACTTCCCCAAGTATAGGTACACCTTTTGATGTCATGGTTGCAAGACTGTTAAGAATGCATATTTTGAAAATTAATATGTGCTTTTGCCTGTTGGCTTTTGAAATTCAGCACCAGCCAACATGCATAGCCGTGTGATCCTATAAAACTTAATATTGATTATAAAACTTATATTGATTATTGTCTTTGATCAAACTTGTATAACTTAGAGATGTTTCGTGAAGTATTAGAAGTCTTACCTGTCTCTCCAGCATGGATTTTTTTTTTTTTTAATATACTTTTTGGCTGTGCTGGGTCTTTGTGGCTGCAGAGGCTTTTCTCTAGTTTCAATGTGCGGACTTCTCATTGCAGTGCCTTTTCTTATTGCAGCGTGCAGGCTCTGGGGTGCACACGCTGGGCTTCCGTAGTGGGGGCTCTTGGGCTCTTAGGGCACAGGCTCAGTAGCTGCAGTGCATGGGCTTAGGTGTGGGATCTTCCCAGATCAGGGATTGAACCCATGTCTCCTGTGTTGGCAGCCACCACGGAGCCCCCAGTGTGGATATTTCATTACATTTTTTAGTGTTCCTTAAGCTCAATATTGTAGTTTTGAATGTGATCTTTTCCTTGACAGGTGGGTTTTTATGGTTAGATTAATTCTGCTTCATCTACAGAGTATTACTGAATAGAAGTTATTTATCATGAAGTTTACAAAATTGCCTTGATTTTAAAGGCCAACATTGTGCTTTCTTAAGCACCCAAAACAGCTGAGTTAATTTAAGAATAGAAGTGCCCCAAACCATTAAGGAGAGATCTTTGTGAGATTGATAGTTTCATATCTAGCCAAACCGTTTTCAGAATTATTAAAGTTCTGTAGATTTGACTTTCATCTCCAATCCTTATTTTTTTAAAACCTCAGATCTCTGCCCACGTCGTCACTCATCGGGCTCCCCTTCAGTTTGCTGTGGCTCAGTTCCTCTCCACTCTTAACTTGTCCCATTCCTACTTGTCCTCTGGCCCCACCACGGGGATGAAAGAAAGGTTTTGAGATCTGGATTGTACATTCCTTTAAAGGCACTTTTAATATCACCGGGGAAGCCCTTTAATATCACAGAGAAAGCTAGTTTAAAGGAGTGGATGGATAGATTCTGTCTTTTAAGCAGATACTTGCAAATTGACTAGTTGTAGAATAATTTGTACAGGTATTTCGCTTAATGTACACAGTTGAAGAGAACTGAGTTTTTATTTGAATTCAGCTTACCTGAAGTACAAAAAGTAAGCCTGTTTATTCAGAAAATAAAGGTTGAACTTTATAAATGGGGAAAAAATTAGTAAGTGCAAGAGATTCTCTTATGCAGTAGAATTAGATTTTGAGCCAAAATTATTTCAGTTTTGCATCTTAGTTTGTAGCTTTAAACTTTTCTTTATACTCAGACAATCCACTGTTTGGCGTTATATTGTTCGTAATCCTAATTTTGAAAGTTATACTTTAGTTATATATTTCACAGTAGTGAACGTTTGCCCAATTTCTCAGCTAGGTATTTCTTATACAAGAGATGATACAGCTAAATCTGCTGTGAGGACCACAGAAATATAGAAGACACCAAGGGTAATCTACAGAATCAGAATGTAAGAATGAAAGGGTGTTTTGACTCAACACTAGTTTCCTACATGTTCAGTCGAAATTCATTTTTGTTTAAATTGTCACATTTCTTATCCACGGTCCACTGGATAAACCTAATGTATTATGCTAAACTTTTCAAACCAGATTAAAATCTGTCCTGGTAGCCTCATTTTGTGCCACCATGTTTGGACTGAATGTATACTCAGGTGAAGAAACATTATTTTTGACCACATCGCCTGGCATTTGGGATCTTATTTCTCCAACCCAGGGTTGTAACAAGCCCGCTGCAATGGAAATGTGGAGTCTTAACCATGGACCTCCAGGGAAGTCCTGAAGAAGCATTTTAGTCAAAGTCCTTTTGTATTTGAGCATCTGAGAACTGTATATGGAAACCTGTCAATAAACTATTTGATAGAAGTAGCCTGCTGTTGATGTTGGTTGGCTGATGCTTTGGAAAGTAAGCAGGAAAGGTCTTACTGGATAGTGTGAGTTCATTCATTTCAGGTTGTTTGTGATACTGTTCTACGGTGTTTGTCATGGGATACTTTAAAGGTAATAGGATAAATTTCAGATTTGTACATTTCTAATCAAAGAGAAAGGGGAGTCAGCAAATTAAACATTAGAAGCTCACCTTAGTATCCAGAAAAAGTTCTCTCTGTCATTTACTCTCGTGACCTCCTATTTCTCAGTCCACTGCAGTCTGGCTTATGCGTTTCACTGCTCTTAACTTAGACCACTGACTATCTCCTGTTACCTATATTCAGTGAATTCTCTCTCAAGCATGGAACACCACGAGCACTGCCTTCTTGGAACCTGGTTTCCAGGACAGTATTCCTGGTAGATGGGCTGGAGGAGGGTGTTGAATTTTAACATCCTTTGCTGGTAAGGTCATTGTCCCTTAAATACGGGCATGTCCAGGTTATCCAAGACAGTAACTTCAGAGTCATCCCTCTCTTTTTCTCTCCGTAACCCCCAACTGTAGTTAGAGAGTTCTTCTGATAGACCTCTTTGATGCCCCTTTAGCAGCAGCCTCCTCACCAGTCTGCCTTACTCTAGGCTTGTCTGTCGATTTATTCTTCATCTTCTTTGTCTGAGTGGGCTAGAGCATGCAGATTTGTTCATATCCTGAAAAGTGAAAGTCGCTCAGTCCTGTCTGACTCTTTGCGATCCCATGGACTATATTAAGTCCATGAAATTCTTCAGGCCAGAATATTGGAGTGGGTAGCTGTTCCTTTCTCCAGGGATCTTCCGTACCCAGGGATTGAACCAAGGTCTCCCACATTGCAGGCAGATTCTTTAACAGCTGAGCCAGCAGGAAAGCCCAAGAGTACTGGAGTCGGTAGCCTATCCCTTCTCCAGTGGATTTTCCCAACCTGGAAATTGAACCGGGGTCTCCTGCATTGCAGGTGGATTCTTTACTGACTGAGCTACCAGGGAAGCCCTTTGTTCATGTCATATTTTGCTTAAAACTCTTCAGTTGGGAAATTTTTCTCTTTACAGTAAAAATCACAAGGTACTAACGTTAAGGATCCTCTAGATTGCTGCTGTTATTTGTTGAACATGTAAATTTTATTCAGCTGATCTGAACTAATCCCTGTGAAGGGCAAGTTGAAATGGGGGCCTGGGAAGGTGATTTATTTGAACCTTTATATTTTTCCTTTCCTTGAAGGAAAAGGAAGAAGCTGAGGAGCGCTTAGTAAGAGTCATGGATTGAGGCTGGTCAGTATTGAAACCCACTGTTCAGTGTTTGTTTAAATCCTGGCTTTAAATTTCTAGTTATTTTTCCCTTGCATCTTCATACATACTACTTTTTGTTTGGGATTTGCTTTTCTACTAGTTTTAGACCGTTGGGTTTTATTTCTGTTTATGACAAACTGGTTAAAGACATAATCTCTCATTTTTAGTAATCTTTTTCCTATATGCTGCTCATGAACTTGCAACCAGGTTTTTTTTCTGGGAAGCCCCTTGCAGAAGAACCTAATGGGGAAAGATTGGAAGTTTGATTGTTAAAATAAAACCCTCATGTTACATTTATTGAGCTTTAGTACTCTTAACCTTTTGGGGTTTCCCTGTTGGCTCAGCGGTAGAGTTTGCCTGCAATGTAGGAGAGACAGGTTTAATCCTTGGGTTGGGAGGATCCCTTGGAGAAGGAAATGGCAACCCACTCCAGTATTCTTACCTGAAACATTCCGTGGACAGAGGAGCCTGGCGGGCTATAGTACAAAGGGTCTCGAAGAGACAGATGCGACTGAGCACACCTCTTAACTCTACCAACATAGAACTGATACAGTTTGGGTAATTTCTCCTAGTCTGTAAATATTTAAGTTTTGTTTAAAAATGTTTTCACAGTTTAAAAATGTTCAGAAAAGTTATACTTCTCATAAGATTCACTACTACTTTAAAACAACTGCTAAAAATGAAGTCTATTTGCTTGCTTACATAGAACATTCAGCTGGGATCCAGGGACTTTAACAGAGTCCCTATTCAGTAACAAAATAGTAAAATCTCAGGGAAGCCAGTGATGGATCACTAACTGCATCTCTAAAATGAGAGAATCGGTCATTTCTAATCTTGGGCCCTCCCTGGGAGGGGCAGTGTTCTCTCAGAGGCCTGAGGAAAATGCAGCTTCGCTCTCCCGATTCCTCCCCACCCAGTGTGTGCTGTGCGCTCAGGCTCTTGAGTCGTCCGACTCTTTGCGACCCCGTGGACTGTACCCCACCAGGCTCCTCTGTCCATGGGCTTCTTCAGGCAAGAACACTGGAGTGGGTTGCCATGCCCTCCTCCAGGGGATCTTCCCCACCCAGGGATTGAACCCGTGTCTCTTGAGTGTCCTGCATTGGCAGGCGGGTTCTTTAGCACTAGTGCCACCTGGGAAGCCCAAGTAAACACAACTAGGTGATCCTGAGGATCCTTTGCTCAGTCCTGTCTGGTATATAACTTTAAAAAGAGGATTAATGAATTTACACGTTTTTTAATAGACACATACATGTATATACTTTGGAATTTTACTTTTTTTTTTAATATGTAAGAACCATCTTGTTCGTTCTTTAAAAAAAAAACTCCATTCATTCATGGGGGTAGAATAAGTAGCCTTTTGATAGAAGAGCTAACATGAGCTCAGTTGGAAAGTAATTGGTAAATTAAGTCAGCTTGTAAGAATTAGGTTTTAAACCCCAGGTATTTGGACCCCCTGTGCTAAGTTAGGTACCAGTGATGGCTGGTGGCATTTGGGAATCCTAAATGTGCAGAACTCTGAGGCACAATCAGACTAGCTCAGAACAGTCAGTGGTAATCAAATGAAATAGTAAAATCTGTTTAGTCATGGGTCAAAGTAGATGCGACTCTTGAGTCTTCTTTGCTGTGCAGGCTTTTCTCTGACTGCGGTGGGCGGGGCTATTCTACTCGCAATGCACAGACTTCTCACTGTGATGGCTGCTCTTGTTGGGGAGCACGGGCTGTAGGTGCGTGGGCTTCCTTAGTTGTGGCCTAGGGGCTTAGTTACCCTGTAGCATGTGGGATCTTCCAGATTCAAGGATCAAACCTGTGTCTCCTGGATTGGCAGGCGGATTCTTTACCACTGAGCCACCAGGGAAGCCCGTGACACTCTAGCATAGTCTTCCAAATTTAATTAACTTAGTCATTGAAAATAACAAGTTTTAAGGAAAGGTTAAGAGAACTTTTATAAATTTGTAAAATACCCAATCAGATATAGTGTGCAATTGCAGAATTGCTGGAAACGTTTATTATCATATTCATTTATTGAGTATATGTGAGGTACTATGGGAAATGTAAATGTTAAATGAGACCCTTACCTTTCAATACTTAAAGTCTGGTAAAGAAGATGCACACAAATATTTAGCTATAACAACAGGTAGAAGATAGGAAGTACATAATTGAGGTTGTAACAGTGAACCATCTTAGAAAATAGGAGTACTTGAATCAGACTTTGAGTTGAATCCTGAGTGGATCTTTTGTAGTGAGCACTGAATTAGGTCCATTCAAAATACAGGATTGCCATTAAAAGAACAACCCTATAACCATTGTCAAGGTCTACCAGTGTTAGCTTTCCTATCTGCTTCACAGTGGAGCCTAACTTTGTAATGAGATGTTGAATATTTTGAAACAGTAACCGAGTGCAGCAGATTTGGCTGTAGTACACGTTAAGTTAAATCCTCAAGGTGAGGGCCTAGAGTAAGACTTCTGTATTACTGAAGTTGATGTCTCCTCAATGAACTCTCTATATGTGGCTTTTAACTACTTCTGAGATTCTTAGAGGATTAATGAGAATAATGTATTTATTGAGGAAACACAACCAATATGACACATTGGAAGTGCCTTATAAAAATTTGTTTTCATTATTATAAGCTAGTCTTACCTCCTAATAGAGTGAAGATTCTATTGAATAATAATAGGTAACATTTTCATAGTTCTTAATATGTGCCAAGCACTGCTCTAAATACTTATATTAACTTGTCGAATTCTCACAAAGTACCCATGAAGTGGGTACTTCTCCTGTTGTGGAAACTAGGTTCTTCTGTGTATACTTTAAAATAGTCTTGTCTGGTGGTTAGAAAAATTGTTAGGTTTTTTTTTTTGTGGGGGGGTGGTGTTGCTTGGCATTTGGGATCTTAGTTCCCCAGTCAGGGGTGGAACCAGTGCCCCCCTGCAGTGGAAGCATAGTCTTAACCGCTGGACTGCCAGGGAAGTCCCTTGTTAGAATTTTGATTGGCATTGCATTGAATCTATAGGTCTATATTGGGGAAGAATTGATGTCTTTATGTAATATTGAGGATTTGTACCCATATGTTTTGTGATGTTATTCTGTTTATTTAGATGGTCTTTAGTTTCATAGTTCACGTATATCTTCTAATACTAGAAGATTCCCCCCCCATTTCTTAAAATTATGTCTTTATGTAATATTGAGGATTTGTACCCATATGTTTTGTGATGTTTTTCTGTTTATTTAGATGGTCTTTAGTTTCATAGTTCACGTATATCTTCTAATACTAGAAGATTCACCCCCATTTCTTAAAATTATTTCTAATCATTTTTTACTCATATGCAGAAATGCAATTTAATTTGCTAACCTCTTACTATTTCCACTTCTTTGCCTTGGAATTTCATTGTTGACAGGTGTATTGTTTGCATACAGTAAGTTATGTTTCTTCCTTTTCAGTCTTGACTCATGAATATTTCTTGTATTATTGCTTTGACTAGAGACTCCAGTTCAGCACTGAATAGAAATGGTTGTTTTGGGTATCTTTGTCTTGTTCTGATGCTGAAGAGGCTATTTTTAATGCTGGTGCATTATCCATAATTGCTGTCAGTTTTTAGGTTTTGGAAGAGCCCTTTTTATCAATTTAAGGAAGTTCTTATCAGTTGTGTGTGTGTGTGTATGTATGTTTTATTGGAGTGTTACTGATTTATACAGGCTTCCCTGGTGACTCAAGAGTCACCTGCCAACACATGAGATGTGGGTTCAATACCTGGATGGGGAAGGTACACTGGAGAAGGAAATGGCAACCCACTCCAGTATTCTTGCCTGGAAAATCCCACAGAGGATCCTGGCAGGCTACAGTCGATGGGGTCGCAAAAAGAGTCAGACACGACTAAAGACGAGAGCACAGTTGATTTACACTTGTGTTAGTTTCAAGTCTACAGCAAAGTGATTCAGTTATACGCATATCTATTCTTTTTCCCATCAGGTTTTGATTGCTGTGATTTTGTTTTTAAAATCGTGATTGGGTATTGACTTTCATCCAGTGCTTTTATTCCAGTCATTGAACCTAATGTTTTCTTCTCTGTTACTATGGTGAATATGCACACCTCTCTTTCTTGGATTCCTGAGATGATCCCAACTTGATCATGATATTACACCTTTAAGACACTGATAAATTTGGTTTGCTCTTTTTTAAGGATTCTTGCTTCTGTGTTAATGATTTTCTTTTCTTGTACTGGCCATGTGTGGTTTTTAGAGTATTTTTGTTTTCTAGAAGTATTTGTGTGAAGTTGAATTGTCTTTTCCTTGAAAGTTCAGTAGGACATGCCTGCAAAAATACTTATATTTTGTCTTTATGGGAAAATAAAGCAATTGTTCTTTGATAGTAATAGGAATATTCAGGCTTTCTCTGTTTCCTTTTAAACTTTTTAAATGGAAGAATTCAATTTAATAGAAAAAAAGAATTCCCATGTGCCTGTTACTTCAGGTTATTAATAATTTTGTCCCCTCCCCCCCTTTCTTCTGCTGGAGTTTTTAAAAGTAAATCCCAGGATTCTTGTTTCACTAGAAATGCTTAAATATGTATCTCTTAGGCTTTATTTTAATAACTATTCTGTTGTCGTACCCAACAAAATTAACGATTTTCTTAATATTATCCATTAATCAGTATTTGTGTTATCTTGATTCTCTTCTTAAAATGTATTTCCACAGTTGGGTTTGAATCAGGTATTCAAATGAGGTATTGTTGAATCTCTTGAGAACGTCTACCATTGACTTGTTGGAGATGCAGGGATACGTATAATTTCTTTTTGATTGAGGTTTTTTGAGTGCTTAGCAGGAATTTATTAATTTTGTCTCTTTTCCGTTTTTTTTTGGGGGGGGAGGGGGTATAAAATTGATTAGTAATGCCACTTTCTCTTTTTATTGTCTTTCCTCCTTAAGTTTCCCAGAAGTTTATCTTTTATTACTCTCTTCGAAGAACCAACTTCTGGTTTTGTTAATAACCTCTCCATTTTTCTTTTTTGTTGCATTGCTTTTGTATTTGATCATCTTTTTGTTACTATTTTTTTCAAATATCTTAGATATTTGTTGATTTCTAGCTTTATTTCCTTTAAGTTTTGAAATGTATTCTTAATTGTTAACCAGGGATTGAACCCAAGGAAGTGAAAACCTGGAGTCCTAACCACTGGACTGCCAGGGAATTCCCCATGTGTATATTTTAAATTTCTAGATAGGTAGAGATTATTCTTTCTTAAACACTAAAAATATGCTGACAGTGGAATGTTTCCTTGTGTACTCCAGGGGGACAGTAGAATGAAAGCTGCTTAAAAGTTTGTGTGATTCCAGTGTTGTGAATTATGTAAATAGAAGGAAATGAAGGAAATATGTAATTATATTAAGCAGTTGTCTTGAGTAGTGATGTCAGGTAAATTTTATTTGAAACCTTATATTCCAAAACTAATCATGAGATACTTTATTTTTATGATGGAGGGGCACATGATTTTTCAGAAGGAAAGAGAATAATTCTGTACTCTAAATCACGTCCTGAGACCCTGAGGTACAATTCAGTTCAACTAAAATATCACCCTTTGAGGAATTGGTATGTAAGTAAGTAACTCATGTCATTCCCAGAGCTACAGTCCACGGGTGCATAGGTGGGGTGAGGGGTGGTGGTGGGAAAAAGATGGCAGGAGAGGAGGAAGAGAAAGACACACATGTAATTTCAGTGCCATGACAGAATGCAAAAGAACAGGAAGTTCACATAGAATTCTTCTTCTTCTTCTTCTTCTTCTTCTTCTCACATAGAAGAATTGTACTTATGAACTGAGGGTAATTAGACCAAGAAGATCATTATTAAAGTGGTATCTTGTCTTTGGATGAATTATCTTTAATAGGATTATCAGTTGTAGATTCAACTATATTTACTTTTTAAATACCCAGTAGGGCCTTTTTTGTTTAAAATTAATTATTTTTGGCTGCACTGGTTTTCCTTTGCTGCATGCAGTCTTTGTCTAGCTGTGGTGCTGGAGCTTCTCATTGCAGTGGCCTCTCTCGTTGCTGAGCACAGGCTCTAGGACACGTGGGATCACTCGTTGTGGCACTTGGGCTCATAGTTGCAGCTCATAGGTTTACATGCCCCCGTGCCCAATCAGGGATGGAACTCATATGCCCTGCACTGACAGGCAGATTCTTAACTGCTGGACCACCAAGGAAGTTCAGCAGTGCCCTTTTAATGTTAAAACTACTTGGAGAATTAAAACTCAAAACACCTCAGTCCTTCTATTTACATAACACTGGATGGAGGAGCCTGGTGGGCTGCAGTCCATGGGGTTGCGAAGGGTTGGACATGACTGAGCGCCTTCACTTTCACTTTTCACTTTCATGCATTGGAGAAGGAAATGGCAACCCACTCCAGTGTTCTTGCCTGGAGAATCCCAGGGATGGGGGAGCCTGGTGGGCTGCTGTTTGTGGGGTCGCACAGAGTCGGACACGACTGAAGCGACTTAGCAGCAGCAGCAATCATGTATACTTTTAAGCAGCTTTCATGCTACTGTCCCCCTGGAGTACACAAGGAAACATTCCACCATCAGCATATAATGAATTAATACTGTCAACAACCAGGGACAGTTTTGCACTTCCAAGGCACATTTGGTCATATCTGGAGACATTTTTGATTGTCACAAATTGGTAGAGGTACTACTAGCATTCACAAGAGAGACCAGGGATTTGCTGAGCATAGTGCACGGGACAATTTTTCCTTCCTCCCAAGCAGAATTATCTAGCCTAGAATGTTCAGTAGTGCCAAGGACAAGGAAGCCTAGGTTAATCTATAATTTTCGCATCTTCTTTATGGCACAGGGGTAGGGCAGAGATGGAGTGGTAATGGTTTGTAGGTTGGAGAAGGAACTAGACGCATGGTTTCATATCTTACTCAGCTAAATTTTGGTTAAGGAAAACTAATCTGTGGTTTGAAGTCAGGTGAACACAACTTCATTCAGCTTTGTGGCAGGCACTGTGTGATAGCAGGTAGAGGTAAGCAGCCCCTGTCTTCCTGGAGCTTACTCTGAGTGGTCTACAAAGAACAGATCTTTTTCTTTTTATCAGTTGTCTTTTTTATAATTATTATATTTTTAGTCTTTTGTTTCATTCTGAATTAAGTCTGTGTATAGATTCTGGATTTAGTCTGTGTACAGATTAGTTATTTTAACCCCTTGTAAGAAATTCTGGGTATCACACTAATATGTATTCTTCTTTGGTTTTATTTTAGGTATAGTTTATAAATGTTTAAACTTGTTGGCATGATAGTACTCTTTTATGTATATTTTATTTGTACACACACACACAAACATGTAAAATAAAACTTTAGTGTAACATGAAAAACTAATACAAGCAGATAGTATTCCATGGGGTGAGGTTTAGAAATGATATTTAATGCTTATCAAGAACAAGTATAGAGAAATTTGTAATTTTGACTGTCATATTTTAACCTTTATCTTTCCTGTTTGTTTTTAGATTTTGGCTCTCTGTTTGACTTGGAGCATGACTTACCAGATGAATTAATCAACTCTACAGAATTGGGACTAACCAATGGTGGTGATATTAGTCAGCTTCAGACAAGTCTTGGCATAGTACAAGATGCAGCCTCTAAACATAAACAACTGTCAGAATTGCTACGGTCTGGTAGTTCCCCTAACCTCAATATGGGGGTTGGTGGCCCAAGCCAAGGCATGGCCAGCCAAGCCCAACAGAACAGTCCTGGATTAGGTTTGATAAATAGCATGGTCAAAAGCCCAATGGCCCAGGCAGGCTTGACTTCTCCCAACATGGGGATGGGCACTAGTGGACCAAATCAGGGTCCCGCGCCATCTGCAACAGGTATGATGAGCAGTCCAGTCAATCAGCCTGCCATGGGAATGAACACGGGGATGAATGCTGGCATGAATCCTGGAATGTTGACTGCCGGCAGTGGCCAAGGGATGATGCCTAATCAAGTCATGAACGGTTCAATTGGAGCAGGCCGGGGGCGACCTAATATGCAGTACCCAAACCCAGGCATGGGAAGTGCTGGCAACTTAATGACTGAGCCACTGCAGCAAGGCTCTCCCCAGATGGGAGGACAGACGGGACTGAGAGGCCCCCAGCCTCTTAAGGTGAGTGCAGTTTCGGTTTGTGTGCCCTGTCTGTGCATTTCTTTTTCTTTTTTTTTTCTGTCTGTGTATTTCTGAGTGTTTCGTGGTGGAGGAGGAGGGCCTGAGTTATTCGTTTATTCTTTACTGTTCATGTTTAATCTTCTTATATTATGTAGCATTTCCCACATATTCTATGCCAGGGATCTATTGTCACAAATTTTATAATGCTCTTACATTAAATGTGATACATTTATTTCAACTGTGAAGGTACCTTCACAGTTTGTTTCAAATGATTGCCAGCTAATTCCTGTTCCCTGTGACACAAGTATTAGAATATTTTCATCTCATTTTAGCCTTCATAGCTTCCCTTAAAACACAGTTTTGAGAGAGCTGGCATACTATCTTCAGATAGACTTCATTTGTTCCCATTGCTTGGAATGTCCCTGGTTTTTAAGAGATGTGTTATTTTTTTTCCTTATTGGTTGATGGATATTAAGATGCTTTTTTGTTTAGTCACTTAAGTTGTGTCCAACTCTTGCGACCCATGGACTCCAACCTGCCACGCTCTTCTGTGCATGGGATTTTCTAGGCAAGAATATGGGAGTGAATTGCCATGTCCTTCTCCAGGGGATCTTTCCGACCCAGGGGTCTAACCCACGTCTCTTGCGTTGGCAGGCAGGTTTTTTACCACTGAGCCACCTGGGAAACCCTAAGATGCGCTAGTTTGCCATTAAGCCCCAACCAACATTCCGGGTGTTCTAATTAACCTGATCTTGGCTGTTATTTGAAAGGCTTTTAAAAAGCATACTTTCTTAGCCTTATCAAGTAGAGAATGTTAAATACATTTTAAAATACATTTAAATATGTTCTCTGTATAATTAAAATTTTATCAGCATATATTTGATGTTTATTCCTCCATATTCTTCCTACACATTTTATTCCTTTTTCTTGAAATGAAAACACACTATAGTTGTTAGTCTCTGACATGTAATTATTCCTAAGTTCTTGTTGAATGAAAGAGATGGCTTCACTTGTAAGGTGATATTAGAGGTGGGAGAGATTTTCACTTGGAGTTAGGAGCAAGCGTGCTCTGTAAGAGGAATAATTTGAGCAACATTAGGACTTGTGTATTCCTGAGAATCATGATGGTGAGAGTTCTAGAATGAAAGTAAAACGTGGATGAATTGGGAGTGGGAACCCTGAGGTCACGTAGATAAATGAAAGCCCTTAAATATGTGTGTGGTGTGTGTGTGTATATATATATTTTATAGCTACAGGGTAAAAAATATAGACAACTTAGGAAAGGATTCTGTTTGGTGTCAACTACCTACTCTGTATGTTCTCCCTTTCTGGCACTTTTTTGTTGCTGTGTTGATGTTTACTTAAAATATTTGGACTGAGAAAGAAACAAGAAGGTAGGGTATTTATTAAGTACCTCTTCTAGATTCTAGGGATATGCCTATTAAGAGTCCCTGCCCTCCTGATGTTTATATGGGGTCTGGGATGACAAACATTACACCTTCACTGATTGAGCAAATATTTACTGAGTCATAGCTTTGATGCTGAAGCTAGAGCAGTGAATAAACTCACTTCATGGAACTAACTTTCTAGGGTACACATAAGATGTAAATTAATAGTATTCCAGGTAGTGCTGTGAAGAAAAATAAAAGGCTCATTAGGAGAATGCCTAGGTTGAGAGTGGGTCACTGTTCTATTTATAATCTGAATCATACATTTCTACATCAGCATTGTTTCGGGTTGGATATATAGCAGTAAATTAATCGGACAAAAAAATCCTTGGCTCTGTGGAGCCTATATTTTCAAGGGGGGGCGTAATTCAAATATAAAGACTTTATTACCTATATGAGTACTGAACCCATAAAGTTTAGAAGTAAGAGTATTAAGTATAAGGCAGAGAGGAAGAATCCATCCTGAGAGAGAAAAAGACAAGTCGTTATGCCAAATCCTGATGGATTTTAAAGGAGACTCTTACTCCCAAATTTGCAATCTTGATGGGTGTGGTTTTAGATGTGCTGTATCAGTTTGGAAAATAGTCCCTATGGGGAGGTGAGGCCCCTGAATTAAGTCAGTAGTGTAAGAGTCAGGAATGAGTATGGAAAATGTTTAGGATTAGGTGTCTTCACTCCTGAAAGATCCCTAGTCTTCTTTGTTTATCATTGTACATAATTGCCCTGCCACCTCCTCTCCCACCCGCCACCAGTTGACATAGTGCCTGGGGAATGACTGGATATAGATGTATTTATCAAATCCATTAGGTAGACCAGGTCAGGATGTAGTTTAATTTTGTTTTTATTATTTGGGGATTCATGGAGTCACATTTTCACATTTACTACTGGTGTGCATTACTATTGATACATGCAAGTCTTATTAAGGGATTTTTGTCTCTTAAACATTCCTGGACTGTTCACATTGTTGTATTTTGGGCACTGGTGTTTTGTTTGTCAGTGTTTGTTACCATCGTGTGTTTTATGTGTTCCTGTGTTCCCTAAGTTTCTGTTTTCAATGCATCAGACGCTAAGAAACAACCTGTAGAGTCAGATTTATTTTTAAAGAAAGATAAAATACTCCCCTGCAGTTCCTCTGGTTTTACTTGCTTAGAGCTAACTGTGGCTTCCGGGTCCTCTGCCTTTTCAGTTGAGGTGGAGATCTGTATCGCTCTGGTCCAGGTAGGTGGTAGGTAGCTGGACATCTGGATCACATTAGCTGTAGAGAAGGGAACAAGATGAGATAACTAACCACAGTGTAGCAGAAATTAAGTTCAGTATATTCCCTTCCTTTTATAACTTAGTGAGAGAGTAGAGGGGGTTGAGTAGATAGGGGTGAGGGGGTTGGTTATATTTATTTTCTAACACAGGCAGCAAAACTCTGAGGGAGATGGCACACAGAAAGCCTGAGGGTCTTTGTTGGCCACAGTGACCAGAGTGTTAGGAATGAATTACTGCCATCTGATCAGCAGTTAGTGCAGTCTATATGTTTGAGACCAGGGTCTGCTAGAGGGAACTTGGAGTTTCCAGGCTATGCATTGTGATTGAGGGAACAAGCAATGTCAGGAATTGTTGAAACTTGTAGGCAGTCAGGGTGATGTCTATGTGAACAAATGTGTGAAGGACCAAACTGTACTAGGATGTACTTGATAAAGACATATGCATCTTAACAAGAGACATGAAGGCATCTTACTAATTCCAATGTTTTATTTATATAAATTGTGGACTCTTAAATGGCTTTCGTTTTACATCTACTGTGAATTTCCATGCTAATAAGAAACACAAGTGAAATCCAACTCCCCCAAGTGTAGGCGATCACACTGTTGGAACTATGTTAGTGTAAATATCAGTACTTTAAAAGCGATATGGAGCAGCAGTGCTCCCAGCCCCATTTGGAACTACCAGAAGAAACTGGAACTTCACGTAAGCCTGTTTTTGTATTTGATTATCCCTACATTTTCACTGGTCAGATTCACATAGGAAATTCCAGTTATCGGAGACCAAATAAGTTTTTACTCTGGCCGCATCCCACTGAGGCTGCCTTTTTTTTTTATGCTTTCACTGGAACCATGCCACTTCCCTCAGTCTCATTCCCTATCATATCATCATCCCTGCCTCTTTGTGAATTTAGTATTTTATTTCCTTTACAGGTTAGCATTCAGGAGCCAAAAAATAGGGAAGGAAGGTGTGCCACTCACTGCCTAGTTATAGGGAAAGGGAAAAGCTGAAGCAAATGTTGGAGATTCAAGAAACATGATGCTCAGGTTTTCAAGTAAATGGGTAAGGGAGATAAGTAGTACTTCTGCCATGGAGAAGTAGTCAAGTTCTCATGAAGATGATGAAAGGTCTGGTGTACCATCATTTTTTCCCCCTTATGAGTAGAAAAAAGTGAGGACAGATGGCAAGAAAACCTGTTAGATACAGTCTACAAAAGCTGTGATCAGGGACTTGAATTAAGACAGTGATAGTGGACACGGATACATGGGACTCGGTGGCTAGAGATAGAATTTGAAGGACCCTTTGATAGGATTGGATCTGTCTGAGAAAGGTGAAAAATCTGGCGTGACTCCTTTAGCATCCTTAGTTTCTATCATGAGTGCTTGCAAGTAGGCGGTGATTGACTTACACAGGGGTCTTATGTGGAAGAATAGAGTTGTGAGTTGCATCATTGTTATCAATAAAACATTTGGCTTTTGAATAATTAATGCTATGTTCTTTAAGCTACAGTATGATGGTTCCACATGGACTTACATAAAGACAGGGAAATACTTTTTCTAAACCATGCTCTGCGGCATATGGGATCTTAGTTCTCTGACCAGGGATCCAACCTGTGTCCCCTGCACCGGAGGTGCAGATTCCTAACCACTGGACTGCCAGGGAAGTCCCCAGACTTCCTTTTTAAAGTACATAGGGATTGCAAATACACTCAGATTACTTTACGAGCCAAGGAGGCAATTTAATAAAGCAGCTAGGTGTAAGATACCAAGAAATGCAGGCTTTAAAGTTTACACGCTGTATCTAGATAATTCAGATTCAAAAAAATTTTAAATTGCTATTCTGCTGTGTCCCTAAATTTAAAAAAAGACATATCCCCCAAACTACCAGTTTTCTACCTTGTTTTGGGTATTTGTTTGTTTTTTTTAACCCAGCTGCTCCATAGTTCCCTGACTTCAAACCCATGCCCCTACGCTAGAAGCAGAGTCTTAACCACTGGACAATAAGGGAAGTCCCTTCCCTTTTTTTTTTTTAAATGCTGGAATAAGCATTCGAATGCTTTGATATATCAAGTTCTTTAATATATTTAAGGATTAGATGGTTTATTGAGTTGAATTGAATTGAAAGTTATTTAGTACATTGAAAGTGGAGATGAATGGCAGAACCTGCTTAGTAGGTGTAGCTAAATGAAGACACATTTTTAGTAACATCTCATATTTACAGGAAATACCTCTAAATTTACTGTACCTCAGGCCCCTAGTCTTTTTATATACGGAGAATTTCTTTTAAAATTGTCTTTGTAAATTAGGAAGTGGAAAAGGAAAGGAAGTAATATGTCCTGTTAGTGTGGGGAATAAGATGTAATTTCTTTTCTGTTTTCTTGTTCTCAGATGGGAATGATGAACAACCCTAATCCTTACGGTTCACCATACACTCAGAATTCTGGACAGCAGATGGGAGCCAGTGGCCTTGGTCTCCAGATTCCGACAAAGTCTGTACTACCAAATAGCTTATCTCCATTTGCAATGGATAAAAAGGCAGTTCCTGGTGGAGGAATGCCCAATATGGTGGGTAGTAATCTATCTGCAGATTTGTTTTCCATCTGACACTTGAGCAAAAGAAATGTGTTTGGGACTTCCCTGGTGGTCCCGTGGTTAAGACTCTGTGCCTCCAGTGCAGGGGGCGTGGGTTCCATCCCTGGTTGGGGAACTAAGATCCCACATGCCATGCATGCTTGGTGGAGCCAAAAGATTTTTTTTTTTTTTTTTTAAAGAATTCTGTTAAACTTTTATGTTTTCTATTCTGCTGTAAAGCAGAACAGGGTGTAATGGGATGGTCCCTGTGATCAAGGAAGCTTATGCCTGCCTTCCATTTCACATAGTGTTTTTTTACTTGGGTAAAAACACTAACACCAGTAAGGGTGTTAGTCCAAACAGAAGTAAATGGGCCTGCCACAATGAAAGTTTTGGGGTCCTGCCATATTCAACTCCTTGTATACGCAATTCTTTCTATAGGATAGGAAAGTGAAACCTTTTTCCTCTTTGGTCAGTCATCTGGATATCTATTGATTTATATCTGGTACTGTTAGAAGTAACTTCCTTCCCTCTCAAAGTTACACATTATTTTTAACAGTGACTGTTGTTATGGAAAAATCTCCAACTCTTCTAACATTGCTGTTTTCCTAAAGTAAAACTATCTCTAGTTTTAAATGTGTCAAATAGTCCATGTTCATCTTCAAAAATTGTACTATAGGAATTTTATTTCCTTTTCAGATATTTTAGGTTTTTTGCTTTATGTCCCATAGTCACTGAATGCCTGTATTTCAGATGCCCTGCTAAGTACTGGAGACAAAAGATTAACACGTTTCTCTGTCTCCAGAAATGTTTACTTTTCTATAGGAAAAAACTAATTTTGTCCAGAGTTTACAAAAACTAGTTTTTCACCCACCTGAAAGGCCCCTGCTGGGTCTCCCGAGAAGCTCTTCACTATATCAAGACCTAACTTGAACATACCCTTCACAACAGATACCTTTATTTACCCCCTTGCACTGGACTTTACCATGTCCTTCTCTTTCTTTTACTCTCTGTATGTTACACATACTTTGATTATATTACTTGTTAATATAGTAATAGTAACTTATTTTCTTGTTAAATTAAGCTTCTTGATGGCAGAAGCCATCGTTTATTTATCTTAGAATCCCCTGTGTTAAAAAATTGTGTCTGGCACCTAGTAGATGACATGTCGTTAAAGGTTTTCATTGAAAATCTCCAGGTCCGTATTTATTCAGGAGGTAGCACCCAGTGACACCTAACATTGACTGTGTCTTTACTGTTGTATCCCTTAGGGCCAGCAGCAGGCCCCACAGGTCCAGCAGCCAGGCCTGGTGGCTCCGGTGGCCCAGGGGATGGGTTCTGGGGCACATACGGCTGATCCGGAGAAACGCAAGCTCATCCAGCAGCAGCTTGTCCTCCTCCTGCACGCTCACAAGTGCCAGCGCCGGGAGCAGGCCAACGGGGAGGTGAGGCAGTGCAACCTTCCCCACTGTCGAACCATGAAGAATGTCCTTAACCACATGACACACTGCCAGTCAGGCAAGTCCTGCCAAGGTGAGTGGGCTCAGAGGGTTTTTATGCTTCGCAATCAATATTTATTTATAGTTAGAGCTGATCACATTTTCTCTCTCCTGAGACTCCTTACTGATAATGCCTTACTCTATGTTAATGATAAAATTCAGTATCATTTTTTGAGTATCTAGAGATGTGGTAGTAGAGGAAGTTTTAAAGACTTCTCTTTTGCAAGGAACTTTTATTTGCCCCAGCATAGCTTTAAATATTGAGAGTTTGCTGTCATGTAGGCAAACACTAAAAAGATGTTACCCAACTTAATATAATTATAGAGCCATTAGGAATCTGTTTGTATTTTTTATTGGAGCATAGTTGCTTTACGATGTTGTGTCTGTTTCTGCTGTACAGCAAAGTGAGTGTTACACATATTCATATATCCACTCTCTATTCTTTTCGCATGTAAGTCATTAGAAAGTATTGAGTAAAGTTTCCTGTGCTAGACAGTAGATTCTTACTAGTTACCTGTTTTATAGAGTATAGTAGTATATATATATGTCCTTCCCAATCTCCCAGTTTTTCCACCTCCCTTGCCCAGTAACTAGTTTTTTTTTACATCTCTGATTCTGTTTGTGTTTTGTAAATAAGTTCATTTGTACCCTTTTTCGGGGGAAGGTTGCACTGGGTCTTCATTACTGCATGCAGGCCGCAGGGGCTACTCCTGGTGGTGGCTTCTCTTGTTGCAGACCACAGGCTCTAGGAACTCAGGCTTCAGTAGTTGCAGCTCTCGGGGCCTAGAGCTCGAGGGCTCAGAAGTTGTGGCCCACAGGCTTAGCTGCTCTGTGGCATGTGGAATCTTCCTGGACCAGGGTACCCTTGCATTGGCAGGCAGATTCCTATCCACTGAGCCGCCAGGGAAGCCCTGTACCCTTTTTTTTTTTTTTTAAGAGAAATCTATTTTTTAAAAATTTTTCTCACACAGTGTTGTAGTCAAAAATAGAGGCTCTGGAAATCAGACTGCTTGAGTTTGAATCCTACTTTGGGTGCTCTGTGACTTTGTTCAAATTACTTAACCAATTTTTGCCCAGTTTCTCAACTGTAAAATATGAGGATTAATAACTACCCTTTAGGGGGTAGGAAGATGCATTAATAACATTTGTAGCACTCATTATATGGTTGATAAGTTAGCTAATAATAATGAAAAAAATCATTTTTCTTCTTATTAGTGGCACACTGTGCATCTTCTCGACAAATCATTTCACACTGGAAGAATTGTACAAGGCATGATTGTCCTGTGTGTCTACCCCTTAAAAATGCTGGAGATAAGAGAAATCAACAGTGTAAGTGATGAAATCTTTTGAAACTTTTATATCAAAGTATTCTTAGACTCTTCACCAGTACAATTTGGTGAGATTTAATGTACTTCTTGATTATATGAAGTTCCTGTGACTGCCAGTGCTGTCATACTAGATTATTTCCACTTATCACAAACTTCATGATAATAAGGTTAGAACTGAAGTATTTAATACTTAAAATAAGATCCAGAAAGATCATTGCTTTGACATTGGGCAGATTATTATTCTTCTCTACCTGTGATCTAAATATTTAGATAATTTGAAATTAATGTTAAAGAAAAGTTTGAGGTTATTTTTAGAAGCCTGGGAGTGATGAGCTTTACTTAGAGAAAAAAAAGTATCAAAAGTAGAAAGTGCAGCCACCACGTCTCATTTAGGATTTAAAAATTTAAATCCTAAATTTAGGATTTAGGATTGAAAGGTAGCATTTAGGATTGAAAGATAAATTTGGAACTGCATATAGCATATTTTTAAAAGGAATGAGATTCTATAAATTAGTTAATAAATCATAGATATCCTAGTAGAGAATTAGGACTAGGAAATAGTTCACTAGAAGGAGGAAATACCCAAAAGTTCCCTATTAAATTCAGTAATGAAATAAAATACCATTTCTTTCCTGTCACGCTGTCATGCATTCTTGGTGGGAACATTGATACAGCTTGTGGGGAGGCTTTTGGGTATTTTGGATCAAAAGTTTTTCATGCCAGTGATGCCCTTTGACCAATCAGTTCTATGCTTAGAAATTTAAGGAAATAATGGGAAACAAGGTGCATGTATTTCATAATCACACAGCAGTATTTTTGTGTTTAAAACTCAGACATGATAGTATTTCCTGTCTCAGCATCTTTAATGTCGTAATACTCTTTCTTCTGTTTTCCCTAGCAATTTTGACTGGAGCACCAGTTGGACTTGGCAATACTAGCTCTCTAGGGGTGGGTCAGCAGTCCACTCCCAGCCTAAGCACTGTCAGTCAGATTGATCCCAGCTCTATAGAAAGAGCCTACGCAGCCCTTGGACTGCCCTATCAAGTAAATCAGATGCCGACCCAGCCCCAGGTGCAAGCGAAGAATCAGCAGAACCAGCAGTCTGGGCAGTCTCCCCAAGGGATGCGGCCCATGAGCAACATGAGTAAGTCTGTGTCCTCCTCGTCATGACAGAGGTGACACCAGCTGTGTGTGTGATTGCCGTGTAACATGCAAGGGTAGCTCCTTGGCTTATTTTAGTCTGCGTGTATGCGTATGTCTCTTTTACTCCCTCTCTCTTTGCTCCCCTGTCTCCCCATCTTTTTTGTTGTTGTTAGGTGATTAATTTTTTGAGATAACTTTTAAAAGATTATAGTGTAAAAATCCCCTTGTAATCCATATACCAGAAGCAACAGCTATTGATGTATATCCTTCTTAATCTTGCTGTGCATATATTAGTTTCTGTTTCTAGGAATGGGATCCCATGAGTTTTAACAGATAGTTTCTTAATACAGTGTGACCGTCTTTCTGTTTCTGTACTTAATGTATCCTTTTTGATGCTTCTATAGTATCTGGTAGCTGGAGTGATTGGCCTTTGAAATAGTTTATCAGGTACACTTGTTTGCCTAACCTCTTTCTATTATAGAACAGAGGGAAGGGAAGAGTGAGCAGTGTTCTTATACCCTAATTTGAGGGTGGTTTTTATTCTATAATTATATGGGGAAAGAGATTGGCCCTAAGACTATCTCTTTACTGTCAAGCAGTTAAACATCTATAAAGCAGTTTTGGTAAGCCCATGACTTAATACTTTGCTTCTTACTCTAAAACTGTTCTTGGTGATGAAGTTCTCTGTAACTAGATAGCAGTCTGATTTGAAGTAATCTACCATGAATCCCTCAGAAGAAATGGAGTAGCCATCATGGTCAACAAAAGAGTCCGAAATGCAGTACTTGGATGCAATCTCAAAAACGACAGAATGATCTCTGTTCGTCTCCAAGGCAAACCATTCAATATCACAGTTCTCCAAGTCTATGCCCCAACCAGTAATGCTGAAGAAGCTGAAGTTGAACGGTTTTATGAAGACCTAGAAGATCTTTTAGAACTAACACCCAAAAAAGATGTCCTTTTCATTATAGGGGACTGGAATGCTAAAGTAGGAAGTCAAGAAACACCTGGAGTAACAGGCAAATTTGGCCTTGGAATGCGGAATGAAGCAGGGCAAAGACTATTAATAGAGTTTTGCCAAGAAAATGCACTGGTCATAGCAAACACCCTCTTCCAACAACGCAAGAGAAGACTCTACACGTGGACATCACCAGATGGTCAACACCGAAATCAGATTGATTATATTCTTTGCAGCCAAAGATGGAGAAGCTCTATACAGTCAACAAAAACAAGACCAGGAGCTGACTGTGGCTCAGATCATGAACTCCTTATTACCAAATTCAGACTCAAATTGAAGAAAGTAGGGAAAACCACTAGACCATTCAGGTATGACCTAAATCAAATCCCTTATGATTATACAGTGGAAGTGAGGAATAGATTTAAGGGCCTAGATCTGATAGATAGAGTGCCTGA
>SJYT01064098.1:25462-58028 GCA_006410635.1 Cephalophus harveyi
GAAGAGTTGACTCATTGGAAAAGACTCTGATGCTGGGAGGGATTGGGGGCAGGAGGAGAAGGGGACGACCGAGGATGAGATGGCTGGATGGCATCACGGACTCGATGGATGTGAGTCTGAGTGAACTCCGAGAGATGGTGATGAACAGGGAGGCCTGGTGTGCTGCGATTCATGGGGTCGCAAAGAGTCGGACACGACTGAGCGACTGAACTGAACTGACCATGCTTTTTTCTGTGAAACTCATTTTTGCTGTTCTATTGATAGGTGCAGTAGGCTTTAGTTTTTGCACATTATTGTTTGATTCTAAATGAGAAAGCAGAGTTGGGCACACTACTCATAAAAATATAAATCTTGTTGATTTTTATTATTTTTAACTTAAGAAAGTATACACTGTCTTATAATAAGGAATGCTAACCTGTTAAAGAGTTATTAAGAGAGGAGTTTAATTTATTTGCAAGTTAGCTTCTTGGATTTCTTTTACCTTTCTGAGTCTTTTTTTTTTTTTTTTTAATTTTGATCTCTTCTACTGTTTTGGGGGTGGGCTTTGCACTGGGTCTTCATTGCTGTACATAGATTTCCTTTAGTTGCAGCAAGCAGGGGCTACTCTTCGTTGTGGTGGGCAGGCTTCTTGCAGTGACTTCTCTTGTCATGAAGCACAGGCTTGCGAGCTCAGTAGTTATGGCGCAGGGGCTCAGTAATTGGTTGTCCCTACTTTTGAGACATCTCTAGTGTGGATGAGCAGGTAAGTGAACAAATAGACAAAAGAGCAGGATCTCTACTGCATATTTCAGGTCATAGAAATTCTGTAGCAGAGAGGGGAAGGAGGGAGCCACTCCCGGAACTCTGCATTAGAACTTTTTACTGTAAGGCCCCCATGACCGTGTTTAACCACATTCTTAATCTTCTGATTACTATTGGATTCACTTAATGTATAAAGATTTTGTCGGGGCTTAGAAAAAAATACATGTTCTCCTAAGGCTTAAGATTCTCCCTAGGGCTTAAAATATTATGTGTTTTCTTCTTGATTATTAGGTGCTTTGAATTTTTCTTTTGTTCATTTTTTTTTCTTTCTGACTTACTCTGTCAGTGCCAGTAGTGTTTTTATTGCTAAATTTTTGTATCTCAAGTGAATGCTCACTCTTAGGGTCTTAAATACAGATCTGTGTAAAGGTATCTTTCTCAAGTTAGATTGAGCCATTACTTGCAATCAATGCCAAAGATTAAATGAACCTGGATACTTTGGCGGGAATGTCGATATCTTTTTTCGTATGCCATCAGAAGGCAGTAAAATAAGCAAATCAGTAATAGTATAATCACTTTTTTTCTTTACCTTCATTACTGTTGCCACCAGTGAAACAAATCTGTGTTAAGGATGTGTAATTGTCTTAAAAATGAATATTTCATAGTGACAGATAAGCCACTACCAGCAACTGCATTTCAGAGCCTGCCTTGATGCTGTTAGGAGAGTTCTGCCTAACCATTTGGGAAGTGTGATGAAAGAAGGCAGTAGGATTTTTATTAGACACTGTTGAGAAATCCAGTCAATTATTTGCATTTTAGGGAGGAGTTTTGTTTTCTTATTTTTAACTAAATATCTTGAAGGATATATTAATAAAATTGTTAATCAAAAAATTTTAACCACATGAAAATCTGGTTTAGTATAAATACTGCCATTGATGGTTTTCTTTGTTTTAAAGAAGTAATATTCATTAAATCATTAATTAAACAAGTAATAGGAATACATAGAGCTATCCAAGCCAGTTTGAAGGAGTAGTCAATTTAAAATGTGTAATGCAAATACTGTCTTTCATTCCCCTCCCTGGGGATCATCATCCTTAGGTTTCTTATGTTCTTACATAGATGGTGCTTATGAAAACATGTGCATGTGTTAAGTTCGGTTCCCTAAACGATTTTAGTTCTAGTTTTTTGCTCCTTTGACGTCATTACTCTTATCTTTATCCATACATATGTGAGTATAACTGTAAGATGGAATAGCAAGTGGAAATCTAAGTTGGTGAAAATGTGTGTACTTTTTTTTTTTTCATTTGTTTAATAGTTGCCAGATAGCTTTCCCAAGAGTAGATCAGTTTACACATCTATGAAGTTTCATAGAAAATGCTTCTTTTCCCAAACCTTTCTCAACATTTTGTATTCTCAAGCTTTAAGAGAATTCATAGGAATTCCCTGATGGTCTAGCGATTAGGACTCCATGCTTCCACTGCAGGGGGCCCAGGTTCAACCCCTGGTTCAGGGAACTAAGGTCCCCAACAAGCCACTAAAATTCCACAAGCCCAGTGGCCCCCTCAAAAAAAGTTTTTGGAATTGCATACATGAAAAAAAATTATGTTTTTCATGTATATTTTTAAAGCTATTGTATTTCTTTTTTATGTAAATTGTTCTTTTCCTCTTGTTCATGTTTTTCTTACTATGCTATAAAGGTACTTTGTGTAGTAGCCTTTATATATGTGTTGCTGATTATATTGCAAGTAATTATCATATATTAGCATTTTCCCCCCAAATTTGTCATCTGTCTCTTGACTTGGTTTATGGTGATTATTTTGCTTATTACTAATTACTTTTACATTTCTAAATATCCTTAAAACTTCTGTTTTGGGTCTTTTGAAAGGACAAAAAATTCTTGTAATGTTTTATTCTAGTACTTCCATAGTTTTTCCTCTTCCTTTCTTTTTATCCTTAGTTTTTGTTGTTTTTTTGTTATCATTTTTTGGTATTTAAAATACCGTCTCTTGCTTTTTGTTTTGACGTAGGTGCTAGTCCTATGGGAGTAAATGGAGGTGTAGGGGTTCAACCGTCGAATCTTCTTTCTGACTCGATGTTGCATTCAGCCATAAATTCTCAAAAGTAAGTTATAATCTTGGCTTGTGCCCTTTGTCAGATTTCAGACATTTGTTCCTTATTTGAGCTTTTTAAGTTTACTTGATTTGACAATATCCTTGATGAATGATGACAAATGATGTGTTTTCTTTAGGCTCTGTATAACCTCTTTAGAAATTATATCAATTATTTGGGGTAACTGACACCTTTACAAATACAGTAGGAAGTTAACAAATGCAGCTGCTTAAAAAGCAAGTTTGCTTTATCCCAATGCCAGCAATTAGTCCATTGCCCAATGGATTCTTGGGTAAGCTGTGTCAAAATGATGGCTTAATCTTCTAACACAAGATATCTCGTGTCTTTTAAACATAAGATATCAGCCACCCCTCCACACAGTGAAATGTTGCATGTTTTGTTTTCCCTCACAAATACAAATACATACATATCATTTCCCCCAGATTAATGTGTAAATAGACTTGTCATAGTGTATTAGCCCTATTGCAGTCATCACTGTTAGCTCTGCTTAAATGAGAGCCTCTTTCTCCTACCCTTCTTTGCTAAAACTGTTTAACTCCTCTTTAAAGTCCAATGATGAGTGACAATGGCAGTGTGGCCTCTCTGGGTCCTATGCCAACAGCAGCTCAACCATCCAGTACTGGAATTCGGAAGCAATGGCATGAAGATATTACTCAGGATCTTCGAAATCATCTTGTCCACAAACTGTAAGCTTGTTGGCATGTCTTATTCATAAGGAGTTACAAGGTCAATCTGCCAGGCACTTAAACACGAGAAATTACTGATTTTTCTATAGCCTGGTTGCTGCTAATACTTCTCCTGTGGCTTTTCTGCTTCCTATTCTCTGCTTCTCAACTTTTTCTCCATCATTTCTTAGGTGTCTTTTAGCTTTTAACCATGTGTGAGGATTCTGTCTAGTGACAATAATCAATATATATTAAAGATTATTCATTTTAATAATCATTTCCTTTATAAAGCTCATATTTTAAAAGAAGAACGAGGTTTTAGATCATTAGAATTGTAGCTAGGTTTTAACTTAGATCATTAGAATAGTAGTGGCAACACAGCCTTCTGTTATCCTTGGTAAAATTTTTATTATCTTGACAAGTGGAATCTGTTTGGGTGGCCTCTCTGGTCTTCTAATGTGTACATAGCTATTACTTGTGAAATACCTGTGCACTGTTTTTTGTGAAGTTAATGTATGCCAGGCACACTGCTTCACAAACACTGTCTTGTTGGCTAAAAGAGGCGTAAGACATATAGAATGGTAAAATGTAATATACCCAATACCCTAAAAATAGAGCTTTACCCTCACTGGTTACAGAGCTTATACTTCAACAAAATGCAGCACTTTTTTTTTTCTTGGAAGAATCAGTCTTTTTTTTTTTTTCATTTCCCCTCTACTTAATAAAGGGTTGTTACATTAGCTTATCATTTATACTTGAGCTTCATTTAGGAATTCTCAAATGATAGCACCAGAAATGGAATTTGACACAAATAGAAAACTGAGATTATTTTTAATACAATGAATTAATAAGGAATAACCAAAACAAACTTATCTTGTGATCAAATTGTTTAGAAACTTAATAGAAACAGTAGGCTATTTGGGATTGTTCATCTGACTTGATGCTAATATTACATGATTGAGAACTTTTTACTAACTCGGATTTCCATTTATTTCTTCTCCACCTGGTTCCTTCAGGTGTAACACACAGCTGACCATGAGTTGTCCAGATGATAAAATTCGTAGCTGAAATCACATTTGTCAGCCTTCAGGAAAGTTAGTGCCCAGCATTTTGGGGAATTGCTAGAGAGTAAAAGATATTGAATTTAGCAGAATTTTCTTTGCATTTTTGCTCCCTTCACTTCAAGTTTTTGATCTTTTAAGATTTTGTAGAGATTATTAGGTTTTTTACTAAGCTGAGTACGAGAGTAGAAGAATCTTAAGGCTTTTGCTACATGATGCTATAGTAAAGGTCAGGTTTTCTCGCTTCCCTTTATGCAGATAGCACAGGTGTGTTTTTTTTCCCTACATTAGGATAGTAGGGACCAGAGAGTATTTCTATGGAGTCATTTCTTATATTCTGATCAGGAACCCTTTGATTTGATTAATACAGACAGACACTTCTTTTGGTCGATAATTTATGTTTGAACACATCTCAAGCCTTATTTTAAAATTTTACCCAAAGTATTCATTGTATAAAAATGAGAAAATACATACTAGGAAAATATTTAAAATACTGTGTGTTTCTATGATGAGAAAAAAAAAGCTGATGTGATATAATAGTGGTAGGATTTTATATTCCTAGTGTTCAAGCCATATTTCCCACTCCGGATCCTGCTGCTTTAAAAGACAGACGGATGGAAAACCTAGTTGCATATGCCCGGAAAGTGGAAGGGGACATGTATGAATCGGCAAACAATCGAGTGAGCATCTGTTTTTTCTATTTAAAGCAAAAATGGACCTCTTCTGGTTGTTTATTTTTGTTCCTCTTTGTTGCACGTACACAGAACACTATACCTCAGAGGACACCCTTTAGCCATTCTGTCCTGTAATGCACTGTGGAGTTGCGATAACAAAACACTTTTCTTAAAGTGTATGTCAAGAATCTTACATTTTTCCTCTTAATACAGCGCACTCATGTGGCACTTTATCTGGGTTGTCCTTCTGGCAGCTCAAAAGTGGTTGAGCTGTTACCATGCTCTGTGCTATTTTCACTGGAATATGGTGGTGAATCAGCTGCTTAGTATCTTCATCTCAAGTAGTATTTTTGTATCAGTTGAACTTTCTTCTCTAAATTCACACTTCTTTAAGAAGTAGCATATTCTTTGCACATGTTGGGAATTGTACTTTGGGAAGTCATGCCTTACTATGTAGATTCATTATATAGCAATTTTTTACTGATCATTTTAAATGTGAGCTCATATTTGGAATGATCTAAGAAAGTAGATTAGAATGCTTCTTTCCCCTTTTCATTTCGGTCTTTTTTAAATGAAGCAAATATTTGCTCTTAGTTCATTTTTTCTGTTACCTGATGATAGTTCGTCTTTTTTCCTCATCTCTACTTAACAAAATTCAAAAAGGCGGAATACTACCACCTGCTAGCTGAGAAGATCTATAAGATTCAGAAGGAACTAGAAGAAAAGCGAAGGACTAGACTACAGAAACAGAACATGCTACCAAGTGCTGCAAGCATGGTGCCGGTTATGAGCACAGGGCCTAACATGGGGCAGCCACAACCAGGAATGACTTCTAGTAAGTGCTTTTTATATCTTTTAGGAGAAGCTGAAATAAAATGGTTTCTAACCAAATTCACTAATTTGCATTAGCTTATGTTACTATTCTAGAGCTTCCAAATTACTATTGCCTTTTCAAAGAACTTGGTTCGTTCTCTAGTAAAACAGTAAACAGTATATTGAAGATTCCTAGACTTGCTACTTGTCTTAACAATATGGCATCATTTTTAGTGCCACATAGTGACACCTAGGAACTGATAGCCCATGGATTTTTACTGACTTGCATGTGGTGGGCAGCCAATTGATGCAGACTCAGCAGGCAAGCATCTCACTGGCTTCAATACATCCTAAACAGTAGCAGATTATTTATCTTGTCACACTTTCTTCTTGACCCAGTATGTTCATAGGCTAAGAACTGTTTAAATGATGTATGAATGGCTATGATGGGGAAAACCTGTGTTTTTGAGTCAGGAAAAGCTGGCTACCTGTAAGTAGTGCCAACTGAGCCAGCAGGTACCAACTCTTAGGCCGTTGGTGGATGGTGAATGGGCTGAGAAATTCACACCCCACAGGTCTTGAAGTAGTCAGGTGGAGAGCTTTCAGCAGCCTCATGTGTTAACTGTGGTGTGCTGAATACATTTTCTCATTGGACCATGATGGTGAAAAGAATTGAGAACAGCATTTCTGGCAGAGAGAGCAACATGCACGGAGGCCCCACTAGCAAGGGAAAATTGCAGGTGTGTGGGTTTGGGTGTGTTTTTTTTTTTGAGTAAATAGGTAAAACAGTTCCTTTGTTCAGAAACAAAGTCAAGACTAGAGTTGAGGACACTGCTTCAGTGCTGATAGTTTGAATTAGAGCAGTAACTACAACATAGAGACAAGTGGCTAAGTTTGAGATATTTGAGTGTGGTACAGTTTACTTGACTTCTTAGAAATTTGAGCCAAGTTTAAAGTTTGTCAGGTATTAAATTGTAGTCTTTATTTTAAAATACAAACAATGGTTCTAGTGTGCTGCTGCTAAGTCGTTTCAGTTGTGTCCAACTTTGTGCAACCCCATAGACGGCAGCCCACCAGGCTCCCCTGTCCCTGGGATTCTCCAGGCAAGAATACTGGAGTGGGTTGCCATTTCCTTCTCCAGTGCATGAAAGTGAAGTCGCTCAGTCGTGTCCAACTCTTAGCGACCTCACGGACTGCAGCCTACCAGGCTCCTCTGTCCATGGGATTTTCCAGGCAAGAGTACTGGAGTGGGGTGCCATTGCCTTCTCCAGGTTCTAGTGTAGACAGGAACAAATATTAGTGGAACTGAGTAGCCCTAAGTGCGTGTTTATAGAATGAAAGAAATCCCTCTCTTATCCCATACACAGAAATCAATTGTAGAAGAATCCAAAAAAATTTTTTTTAACCATAAACATAACTTAATGAGCAAACCAGGGAAACCAAGCAAACCACCTTTCATAAAAAGTAATTTTAGACTATATAGATTTTAATCATTCTTAATTATTTCTATTTTTGTATTTAAGAGGTACATGATATATAGTGCAATATGTATATTATTTAAAGTCAGTGTTCACAGTGGACATGTATACATCAAAACACATTATTGGGGGGTACACAATCAACATTGGTCACTGGACAAAATCCGTGGCTCTTGTCTATAGAGATATTCTTTTTACCAGTGAAATAATCAGGCTTAATCAAATGACAGCATATTAAATACTGCTGCTGCTAAGTTGCTTCAGTCATGTCCTACTCTGTGTGACCCCATAGACGGCAGCCCACCAGCCTCCTCCATCCCTGGGATTCTCCAGGCAAGGACACTGGAGTGGGTTGCCGTTTGCCTCTCCAATGCATGAAAGTGAAAAGTGAAAGTGAAGTCTCTCAGTTGTTTCCAACTCTTCGCGATCCCATGGACTGCAGCCTACCAGGCTCCTCCGTCCATGGTATTCTCCAGGCAAGAGTACTGGAGTGGGGTGCCATCGCCTTCTCCGATATTAGTCTGTTTAAATATAAGATCTTACATTATTTCCTGTCAATACCAAAAGCACCCTGATTCATAAAGAAATGGACTAAAACCGTTTTGAGATATTTTCTTGTATTGCAGAAAAGCATTTTCTTCAGATTCCTCTCTAGTTCAAACCTTTATTCTTTTGATAGACTGAATTCTGTAAGTTACTACTCTTACTTAAACGGGAACAGCTGGTTGAAAGGTGCGTTTCTAACCATTTCTCTATTCTGCTCTAGATGGCCCTCTCCCTGATCCATCTATGATCCGTGGCAATGTGCCAAACCAGATGATGCCTCGGGTAACTCCACAACCTGGTAAGGTTTTTGTTTTTTAACAGAATCCCTAGTGTATTGCAAGCTTAAAATTGTCACCTTGATTCTTGCTGCCACTCAGCAGCAGGTATTACGATTGTCTACTTGAGAAATCAGAAAGCCTTTTAGATTAGGAACCCAGAGAGGGAGGAAGGGTGAAGAGCAGGTTGGCTGGCAGGTCTAGGAGCAAAAGATACAAACGATCAAGCATTCATTTAAAAACAACTAGCCAAGATGAGATTTATTCTATCCAAATTTGGTTGAGACCATACATTAATTAACAATGTCTTTCTGTAGCTGTTGGGAATGAAACAGAGACTCTTTCACAGTTGGAAGCAGGTTCCTTTATTTGTCCTGATAAAATGACATAGAATTGTAAAGAACTCTCTTATTCTCCAATCACATGGTGTTCAGATTTAGTATTTTGTACTGATCACAGGTTTGAATCAATTTGGCCAGATGAATATGCCTCAGCCCCCTATCGGACCCCGGCAAACCTCTCCTCTTCAGCACCATGTACAGTTAGCTCAAACTGGAACACTTAACCCGGTAAGTTTGACTTCTGGGTCATCTTTTTGGCCTTTACTTGACCTTTTTAAAGTTCCTTTTATCTGAGACAACAAATTCTAACACTCGCTTAAACAGCTAACTATATGCAATTAGTTCTTAATGCTGTTGTTTTTGGGTTTTTTTTTGTTTTGCGTAGAATTCTGTTGTATTTAGCCCTTAACACAGACATGCTTAAATGATTAAAACTAAACCATATACCACAATTAGGCAGTGAATACTAAAGTCCTTAATTTTCACTAACCTCTTTTTACCTATATTTGTTGTTTTTAGAAATTTATCCTATAGAAATAATTCCTGAGATAGTGAAAGGATATAATTTGAAGAAAATTATATTAAGGGTGGTATATTATATAATGTGTTTTAGAAAATGGCCATAACCTGAATGTACATTAAGGGATTCATTATGGTTAAATTATGGTACATCTGTAAATTGGAATGCTTCATAAGTGGTAATTTCAGAACTTATATGATAGCATGAAAGCTGTTTACAGCTTTAATTGGGAAAAGCATGTGTCTAAAGTATATAGGATCCTGTACAGTTAAGAACTCTCTGGATTATAATTTATATAAAATAAACACTAAAAGAAAGATTTGCTTCCAAATACTGTTCATATCTAGTCACAGTACTAGAAAGCTTGTAACAGCACCCAGCCAGCACTGCCTAGAGTCTCACTCGGTGTTGAGTAGTCTGCACACTTTGGCAGAGTCCTCTCTCTTCCGTAATGCCTATCTTCCCCAAACACAGAGCCTGCCCGAGGAGGAAACTGTCAAGGGTGGTGGAGGGGCAGTTGTCTGGTTCTCGACTGGAGAAGAGGGACTCTGAGCATCTCATTGCTCCTTACACAGATTCTAAACCTGTCATCCACCTTTCCATGTTGGCCCCCAGCTCTTACCCTACCTCCTAGAGTTAGTACTGTCAGTCATTGGGCCTTTTTGAAGTTGTCTCGCCTCTGAGCTACTGTATTTAATGAGTTTTATTTTTCATTTTAATCTATGAGACAAATGCCTTTCTTAGATTATGAAGTTTTGGGCCTTTGGTATCCATAATTACTCATTATGGAGTCTTACAGCTTGTGCTTTAATAATACCTACATAAGCAAAAACCTCATGAAACTGATTGGCTCTTCTCACTTATAAAACAAGCAGTGTATAAAGACGGTTACCTCTGTACCTCGGTCTAGATGCATGTGTGTAACTTCTTTAGAGTGGGCTTTAGGTTAAGTAGTGAGGCTGTTCCCCGTTACCTTGGCATGAGTGTCTGCTGATCTCGTTGCCACTTTCTTCTTTTTCTTCTCCACCCTCCCATAGCAGGGCCAGAGCAATTAATTGGTGATTCCAGCCTTAGCAGAATAACTAAAATGAAGCAACTTGATGCTCTGTGTTTTGTTTTGTGTGTGTGTGTACAGCCTATGGGCTACGGGCCTCGCATGCAGCAGCCTTCCAGCCAGAGCCAGTTTCTTCCTCAGACTCAATTCTCAACACAGGGAATGAATGTAACAAATATGCCTTTGGCTCCGTCTGGCGGTCAAGCACCAGTGTCTCAAGTATGTCTCACAGATGGTTGTTCTAAATTTGTGCAATTTTAAAGCTTCTCTTGATGTAGGTTTTTATAGAGAAGGGCAGCAAAATTAAGCTTTTAATTAAAATAGTTATGGACATAGTATTCTGAACATGAAGTGATGACTCTGTGATACAGCAGTGGTATTCCTTGCTAATAAGTAAAAAAAAAAAAACGTGATTATGGTTTATTTGCTCAGTTGTGTCCAATTATTTGTGACCCCATGGACTATATCCCACCAGGTTTCTCTGTCTGGGATTTTCCAGGCAAGAATACTGGAGTGGGTTGCCATCACCTTATGCAGGGGATCTTTCTCACCCAGGGGCTGAACCTGGGTCTCCTGGATTGCAGGTAGATTCTTTACCAACTGGGACTAGGGAAGCCCAAGTAAGAAAGAGATTAGATTTTAAAAGAAAACCATTTTAGCCAGTTTTTAAAACAGTGAACTCTTTAAAAATGGTATTTTACTGAGCGCTACGAAGCAGAAGAGAAAACTTTGGCTGAAGAGAGCATTGGACGGCTAGAAAGCAATAGGTTCACCTGTCCCGTGCCCCACAGCCCCCAAGACATCCACTTAGCTGAGTACTGTACTGGTTGGATTTCTCAAAGACAGGCCCCCAGTAATAGGGTTTTTGACGCATTTTGAAATGGAGGCATTCATTGTTGATTTCTGTTAAATGTGTATAGCCTGCGTATGTAAATACTTCTTTGATTCTGTTCTGAATTGCATCTTCTTATGTTTTTCCTTTTAACAGGCACAGATGTCCAGTTCTTCCTGTCCTGTGAACTCTCCTATAATGCCTCCCGGGTCTCAAGGGAGCCACATTCACTGTCCCCCTCTCCCTCAACCAGCTCTGCATCAGAACTCACCCTCACCCGTACCTAGTCGCACCCCCACCCCTCACCACACTCCCCCTAGCATAGGGGCTCAGCAGCCACCAGCAACAGCAATCCCAGCCCCTGTTCCTACGCCTCCAGCCATGCCCCCTGGCCCACAGTCCCAGGTTCTCCATCCGCCTCCAAGACAGACGCCTACGCCGCCGCCAACGCAACTTCCTCCCCAAGTGCAGCCTTCGCTTCCTGCTGCTCCCTCAGTCGACCAGGCGCAGCAGCAGCCTCTGTCCCAGCAAAGCACAGCAGCCTCTGTGCCCACCCCGACGGCACCCCTGCTGCCTCCGCAGCCGGCAACTCCAGTAAGCAGAGTCTGGGCTTTCGGCAGAACCATGTCAGCCGTACGGTAGTTTTACACTACTTCAGTGTGGTTTCTTTTTTCTTTTTTTTGGTGGGAGGTGGGTGGGGGTGGTGAGCTTGCAGGACCTTAGTGCCCTGAGCAGGCATCCAACCTGGCCCCATGGCAGTGAAAGCGCCGAGTCCATATCACTGGACCTCGGGGGAACTTCCTGTGCCATATCTGTTCTCTGTCATTCTTCTCTCATTGTCGCCTCCTCAGACTGGAACCTCTTATGTTTACAGACTTTTGCTGTCATACCTCACATAGAAGGACCTCAGAGATTTTCTTTAGATCTTACGTTGACCGCGGTCACATTGTATTCAGAGGCTTGAAAGCATGTAAGGGGAGAAGAGCGACCAGACGTTTAATACTACACGTGAATTTTACAGATACTTAAACAATCTTTTCAAACAGCCTGAATTGCTGTGCTCAAGAGCAAATGAACAAAATAATTGATTTATGAATGTCTGTGGTACTAACCAAAGTTAGAAAATTCATGAGAAGGTGTTTCATAAGGGCCTGAAACACTCCTTCTGAAAGATGTGTTACCTGTGTAGCAGAGATCCAGATGTCCACCAGTTACATCCTTATTAACAGAACTCTGCCTGCCACTGTTGAAGCTTTCTACATGATCACTGATAGTTCTCTGTCCTATTGGCAAGCTGAGAAGTGCTGGGAGTCATCGCTGCTTCTTAATACATTGTTCATGTGTGACTGGTTCATCTTAGCCTCTGATATGTAAGAAAAGGCAGGATGCAAAAAGGCATCTTTATTCTATGTAGGATAGATTCTGAAAATACTGACTTCCCATTAAGAGGTATGTTATTGGAAGACTTAGGAAAATAGAGGTTGTTAGTTATCCATTAGAATGTGATGACTCAAAACAGCTGCTCATTGTGGGAATTTATTATATTCTCCCAACTTGTACATATGAAACTTTTTCTAAGGAGAAGTTAAAACTAAAAGATTGCTCATCAGTCCTTCTTATTTTCTTTCCATTTTTCTATAAACATGAGCTCCTCTGAGGCAGCCCTTTCTGAAGCCTCTCTCCCAGGCGCTGTCCCAGAATGTTACTGGAGAAACAGTTGCTGACTCTTGTATCTACAACCAGCCAGCCGATATTTGCTAGTCCTCAGTCTCCTTTTCTTAAGCAAAATTTACTTCAGGGGGCCAACTAGGCAGAATAAGTGAAAGCACCGTGCATGCACATGCATGCTAGATCACTGCAGCCGTGTCGGACTCTCTGCGACCCTATGGACTGTAGCCCACTGTCCATGGGGATTCTCCAGGCAAGAATACTGGAGTGGGTTGCTGTGCGCTCCTCCTCTAGGGCATCGTCCCGACCCAGGGATCGAATATGTTTCCTGCATCTCCTGCATTGCAGGCGAGTTTTTTACTGGCCCCCAAACACCATAAATGGGTGTGATGACACTAGCTTAGAAATAGGTGGTTATTCTGCCATCTTGTCATACAGCCTAAATTCTGGTTTTGTAATAGACTTTTTTTTTTTCTCTCTCCTGCCCTTTTCTACCCAGCTTTCCCAGCCAGCTGTAAGCATCGAAGGGCAGGTATCAAACCCTCCATCTACTAGTAGCACGGAAGTGAATTCTCAGACCATTCCTGAGAAGCAGCCTTCACAGGAAGTAAAAATGGAGCCTAAAATGGAAGTGGAGGCACCAGAACCAGCAGATACTCAGCCGGAGGATATTCCAGAGGTGAGAGGAGGGCAGTTACTGCCTTTTTGGGTTAGGAACATGTTACAGGAAAGGACTCTGATAATTAGGTCTCATTTTGCTGATTTCCATATGAGAAAGGGTCTTGAGCTCCATCCACAGGGGAGAGTAAATAAGATAATGATGGTACTGCTACTAGGTTTCATGTCTTTGGAATACCAAAAATTCCTACCATGCCTTCTAGCCTAAAGCAGAAGACTGTAAAGTAGAACCTACAGAAAGCGAAGAGCGAGGCACTGAATTAAAAACTGAGACGAAAGAGGAAGAAGACCAGCCAAGTACTTCAGCGACCCAGTCATCTCCAGCCCCAGGACAGTCAAAGAAGAAGAGTAAGTTTCTTAGGCTCTGGGTTCGTGGAGGCAGAGGGAAAACTAAAGACTTCAGTAGAGCAAGATGGGCTTCTTGGGCCTTGGAATTGAACTTTCATGTGATTTCATTAAGCCTGGCACCTTGGGCCTGGTCTTCATTATTACTAATGTTGGAGAAGGAGTTTTCTTTCCTTTAAGTATATTTCCTTCCAGCAGTCACTGGGTGGCAAACAACTCAGAATTCTTTCAGAGGACAAAAATTATTAAATAATACTCTGGATCAAAATGCAGGAAATAACAGCAGTAATAATATTCTTTGTTTTCTTTGTTAACTGCTGTGCACCAGGCACTGTACCACAAGCTGCCTTGTCTCACCTGAGAACCTCACAGCCCCTCTGTGAGGTCCCTGACCCCTGTTTCACAGGCGGGAAAACTGAGGCTCAGCAAGGTCCAGTAACTTAACCCAGCTCACTTAGTCCAGGCAGGCTGAACCATTCTACTGAATGGTAATGAGGCAAGCAAGCATGCTTAAGCAGAGAGTGTTTAACAGGTCCCACGGAAGTTAATTTACTAGCTAGTTTAGGACTAGAACTTCTTATGGCTCTAGTGACCCCTTCAGTGTAACAGGTAGTAGGACTTATCTTAGAGGGGATCTGCTAGCTCCTGAGATGATATCTATGAAAGTATTCCATGAATACAATGTACCTTAAAATGATGGGGCTAAAAAGTTATTTAAAAATAAGGTTGTTGGGACATCTTGGTGGTCCACTGTCAGGACTCCATGCTTCTACTGCAGGAGAGGTGGGGTTCGATCCCTTGTTGGGGAACTAAGATCCTGCTAAATAAATAAATAAAAATAAAGTTTTATATATAGAGATGTGATTTTGATGTAGGCTGCAATAAACCCAGTTTTACTATTTATATTTAATTTATATTTAAAATAGCTAATCTCACAAATTTGCTCAAATTCTGTTTATTTTGAACACAGCAAAATATTAATATAAGAGACAAGCTTCTCCCATCTATTTGTTTGAATTTTTCATGGCAGCCCCCACCACGTAGTGAAAAAATACTCAAGGTACTGACAGATATACCATCTTGAAGATGAAATTAATTTGTAAATAGAAGAAATAAGGCTCTGCTCAGAGTGATGGACCCTGAATGGCCAGCTTCTTAAATGGAGCATAAATTAATTCCATTTGGCACACACCAGCAAATCTTCCTGACTTTCGGGAAACGTACTGAGAACACATTTAAGCATAATTTGATAACTGAGTACATCGTTCTGGTGATAACAATTTAGTTTTTTTTTTGTTTTTTAGAATTAAAACTAACATTTGCCATTGAAACAGTAAATATGTCTGCTGCTGAAGCTCTAAAACATCAAACATTTTAACGAAGGACTCTTGGCCTTCAGTGGTTCTGATTCCTTTGGTGATAAGACAATACCAGGTCTAATTTCTGACTTGTGATACGCTGATACTGTGAAGAGGGGCGTCTTTCTCTTCTTGCTTGACAGCATCCCCTGCCTGTCGTATCATTTGGAATATGCTGACAAAAGTCTTTGCATAAATTTTTGGAGCACTTAGGATTCTCTTGCTACTTGGTCAAGACTTAGTGGGTTTCTAAGAAATTTAACTAAATCATGAAGGATATTTAAAGATGACGGATCTGTCTGAACCAGAAAATAGAAACTCCCGTAGTGATCTTTTATGGGGACAACGTAAGGAATTTAGTGTTTTCTGGGTCTTGAGGTATCTATTATATAGTTTGGACTTGAACTTTTTCTCCTCTTTCTGTTAATTGGTAACTGATTTCTAATATACTCTTCTTCAGTTTTCAAACCTGAAGAGTTACGACAGGCACTGATGCCAACATTGGAGGCACTTTACCGACAGGATCCGGAATCCCTTCCCTTTCGTCAGCCTGTGGACCCTCAGCTTCTAGGAATCCCTGTAAGTATGTGGGTGGTACTTCTTATTTCTCTTACAATTTGTTAACAGCTTTTTTAAGATAGTATTCACATATTATACAAACCACCCATTTAAGTGTACAATTTAATGGGTTTTTATATTAACAGAATTGTGCGACTATCACCACGGTCAGTTTTGGATCATTTTTCATCATCCCAAAAAAGAAACTGTCCATAAGTAGTCACTTCCATTTCTGCCCACAGTCCCCCTACTCCCAACCAGCTGTTGGTCTGCCTTCAGTCTGTTCTGGACGTTTCATCAAATGGAGTCTTGTAGTATGTGGTTCTTTGTGACAGGGTTCTTTTCATTTAACGTAATGTTTTCAAAATTTGTCCATATTGTAGCACGAATCAGTACTTCATTCTTTCTTATGACCCACCATTATTTGTATGGATATACATACATTCTCTTTACCCACTCATTAGTTAGTAGTTACTTGGGTTTTTTATACTTTTTGGCTGTTGAAGATAGCATGCCTATAAATGTTTATGTACAAATTTGTGTGTGTCTTTTTATTTCTCTTGGGTATATATCTAAAAATGGGATTGCTGGCTCATATGCTTTATTTTTATCACTTGAGCAGCAGTAATTTCATAATAGAAAAGATGGACCCAAATTAGCTTCGTCTGCTTTTAAAGTTGCCTTTAGATACCAGACTACTGGCAAGTTTCATTTGAGGATTTTAAGTGGTGTTGGATAAGGCATTGGAGTGCTTCGAGGGGTAAAAATCTGTTGGAATCTTTTGGGTTTTTTTCCCCTCTGTTTTTATAGATGATCTTAGTTTCATCTGTAGGCCCCATCTAGTACTAAAATGCTAAGGGTCTTTGACTTCTTGGTCTTTAAGTTGATCACACACATACTATAATAAAGTGTCTGGAATCGCTCCTATAGACCATTAGCTTGCTACTAGAAAGTCTAGGATTGAAGGCAAAAGGAGAACAGGGCAACTGAAGATGGGACGGTTAGATAGCATCACTGACTCAATGTATATTAGTTTGAGCAAACTCCAGGAGATAGTGAAGGACAGAGGAGCCTGGCGTGCTGCAATCCATGGGGTCGCAAAGAGTCAGATACAACCGAGCAGCTGAACCACAAGAAAGTCGAGAATAGTTGTTATTCTCTCTGCCCCTGTCTGCTTAATACGCCTATAGACTGATGATTTAAGGAAGTGTTGGGGGACTTCCCTGGTGGTCCAGTGACTTAAGAATCAACCTTGCAATGCAGGGGATTTGGGTTCAGTCCCTGGTTGGGGAGCTAAAAATCCCACATGCTGTGGCGCAACCAGGCCTGAGTGCTCCGGAGCCCACATGATACAACTCAGGAGTCTATGTGCCGCAAGGACAGCTCCCGCATGCCACAACTAAGACCCGATGCAGCCAAATAAACAAACATATTTTAAATAAATAAAGATGTGATGGGCATCAGTCATTTATTTGGATATTCAGACACATCAAAGATTCAGCTTTACCTAGAAAATGTTAAATGGTTATGCTGTGGACCTTGAATATACTGAGATGTTTGGTAATGTTGTTTGGTGTCACTTGTCCTTCTAGGATTACTTTGATATTGTGAAGAGCCCTATGGATCTTTCTACCATCAAGAGGAAGTTAGACACTGGACAGTATCAGGAGCCCTGGCAGTATGTGGATGACATTTGGCTCATGTTCAACAATGCTTGGTTATATAATCGGAAAACATCACGGGTGTACAAATACTGCTCCAAGCTGTCTGAGGTCTTCGAACAAGAAATTGACCCTGTCATGCAAAGCCTTGGATACTGTTGTGGCAGAAAGGTAGGAAATTTTTGCACAGAAAAGAATTACAGTGAAAATTTGACCAGTTTGAATCCTTGGATCATCAGGTTTTAAGTTCATCTTGAGTTAGGAACTTGGTAGTATTTGCCTGTGGGGCACTGTGCCTGGCATGTGCTAGTTTCCCTGTGCATGCCAATTCACACTGGGCTGCTCCTGCCCTCTTCAGTTCTTTGGCAACTGGTGGAGAAGTAACAACTATTAAGCTTACCTCAGAGTGGTGGAATCATACAGCAGTAAACTAGAGCAGTTTTAGTTCGGTGAACTGTCTTGGAAACTGAAATTGACCATCGTGAGAGACATAATGAGGACTAAGGCTTAAGTTCTCTTTCTGATTTGCCAGTGTAAATATTTTAGCTTACCCTTCAAACCATATTCATCGAATGGTTTCTCTTGCAGTTGGAGTTCTCTCCACAGACACTCTGTTGCTATGGCAAACAGTTATGCACAATCCCTCGTGATGCCACTTACTACAGTTATCAGAACAGGTAAGTGCGACCTGTGTGGACCAAGGTCACAGCGTCCGCGTGTCCAGGGAGTGCATGCGGATGGACCAGGACACATACAGTCATGGTTTGTGTGTGGCTTGCTTGAAAACAGCTGTACAGCACAAGTCCTGGTCTTAGCATTCTGCCTTTGCGAAATTGCATGATTTTCTAGTAGAAAGGAGCCTTGGGTCAGTTGTCTGGGCCCGTATTTTTATAAGGCAGGAACCCAAGGCATGAAGAAGTCAAGCAACTTTTTGAGTTGGTAGCATACATGGGATTATGTCCCAGGCCCCACATTCTTTTCCCACTGTATTTTTATAGCTTACCACAGCCTCTGGCAAAACAGAAAATTGTCAAACTATTTGGTCTATCTTTCCATGAAATTCCCAAAACTACCCAGAAAACTTTTAACCAGAAATTTGTTAGCCAGCTGTATCTTTTAGGAAATAATTCCCTTTTTGTGTGCAATGGATTCCTCATTTTTCTTGGAACATATAAAATCAGAGGATCCCAGGGTACTTGCTTTTTTCTCTATTAAGTACATCAAAAAGGAACACCTCCAAAAACAGCTCAGTACCGGACTGTTCCTTACAGGATGCACATTGACAGTGGATGGTTACACTTTTAGTAGGTTAGACACTTCTGCCTTCTTTTCTCCTGCTAAAGTAAGAACCGTGATCACACAGAGTGCATTCATTAATCATGATTTGTCTCTTATTTTGTGAAATCAGTCAGCAGTGTGCCTGGCATAGGGTGCTGACTTGAGGCTCTGTGGGGCACTCAAGACAGTGGAAGAGCGTGGCTGGACAGTCAGTACTTTGATAAAGCAGCCCCATGGTGGTGGCTTTTTGCTGAACTTGTACACTACAGCTGTATTTCTAGCTTTGAAAAAGTCACTTAAACTTTTTGTTTTATTTACAAAAAGTTAGGTGCATTCTCCTAATGCTCTGTAGTTGTAAGAATCCAGTTTTTTGCTCATGAAAACCTAGGGAAAAATGGGTCTCAAGTTGTTATTAGCACCTTATGTTCAAAAAAAGCAAGTGACAGCTGGCATGCTATAGTCTCATGCTATAATCTTGGCATTTATGTACCATTTTTGGATTTTAAACACCAGTCTTGTAGTCTTTGTACCAAGGAATATATAATCGCGTGTCTGCACATACCACTGCGATTCATTTCCCTCTCAAATTAGGTGGCTACAATCAGTATTTAACTGCTTGTGCAGACTTTTTATTGTACATTGTGGTTTCCTTGGGATGAAAGAGAAATTGGTGTTTTTTGTTTTTCAGACCAAAATTGTTTCTAGATGATTATTTCCTAGTACTATGTTCATTGTGGATTTTTGATTATCCTGTCTTTGATTATTTGCATCAAGTAGCATTAATTACTCAAATGAAAGGGTATAGGTCTGTGTGAGACTTGTTTATTTGCTGTAATCATTTGCTACTTGTGATCCCATTGAGATATTTAATGCTAATCTGTGCTTTGCCTTGGCTTTCTGCTTTGTGTTGTCTTGTCTTGCTTTTATGTTTTTTGTTGCCCTGCAATCCCTCATTTCTTCGTTTGTTTTGTGTTTTTTTTTTTCTCCCTCATGCTTGTCGTTGTCTGCACTTGGCTTTGATTGCAAAAACCAAAACCCAAACTGTGGTGCCCATAAATCTGCATCATTGAATGTCCTTGTCGCCGTTGATGACCTGCTCTCTGCTCCCGTCCCCCTCCTTGGCCTGCTGTGATTGGTGGCTTCGTTGCTTGGCTTGGGCTGTGTTGTGTGAACGGAACAGTTCACCCCAGTATGGCCTTCTTGCCGACAGGTATCATTTCTGTGAGAAGTGTTTCAATGAAATCCAAGGGGAGAGCGTTTCTTTGGGGGATGACCCTTCCCAACCTCAAACGTAAGTAACTATTATTTTAGAAAGTACTGTCTTTTCAGTTTGTTGTCAGATGATCGTGCTCAGGCTTCTAAGTGGTCTTAGATTTTGTTGTCCAGGACGGTAGAGCCACAGGTAGCTATTTAAATGCAAATTAAAATAAATAAGATTTAAAATTTCTAATTTCAGTTGCTCAGTAGACATTTGTGGCTCGTGGCTGCCATATTGGTCAGCATAGATGGAGAACATTTTGATCATAGCAGAAGTTCTCTCGGTACTGATTTAGGGGGCTACAACAGTACTAGATGGTCATAGATTCCTTTTATAAGGAAATAGCTTCTCCCAAAAAGTGAAAGTGTGGAGTGCAAGGTAACTTCATCATTATTTGTTTTGAGTTTGAGGAGAATTGAACAAATAACCACCATACAGCCTTCTCATAAAAGTTAACAATACCAAAATCCTTAGAATTGTGTATCATAATATTATTAGGGATTTAGGAGGTTGTGAGAATGACTTATTATAAAGAAACTTGGTTGGACTTCTGCAATCCACAAGCTCTTGTCGTTCGGTAAATGCCAAGAAAATTTTTTAAACATTGCCTAAACTGCCTCTAATCTCCATAAGATTCAAACTGTCAAATTTTAACTCTTTTAGGAAGAAAAAACTATTTGGTATCCTTTAAATATTCTTCAGCTTCTCTTCCGATTTAACCTACAATAAACAAACAATTCAGAACATTTCCCATAGCAATTCAGAATTGTTATGTTACTAGTAAAAACAGGGCTTCTGAGAAAAACTTGGTGTCTTCAAATTGGATTTTGAAGTTGTACTTTTCCTTCAGTCACCATTGACATATAAAATGGTGGGGTCTGGTACTGGTTTGGGTCCCCTTGAGCCTTGAGATTTTCTAACCCTTGGCTATCTAGGGAAGTCAGGTCTAGGTCGGTTTCCCTGATGCAAAAAAGGGAGGCACCCTTACCACAAGTTCTGTGCCTTAGGACAGCAGGTCTCTGACTTTGAAGTGTGTAGGAACCCCTCTTCCAGTTCTACAGTTGGCAGTGAGCCTGAGAGCGTGCGTTACTGACAAGTTCCCAGGTCCATCCAGGCTGATAGTCTTCCAAACACACTTCGGATAGCAATACCTTAGGGCACGTAGCGATGAATCTGGAGTCTGTAACTAGGAGAAAACAGTTTCAATGGGGAAGTCGCTTCATTTTTATAAGGAAGAATCACAGTAGTCAAAGTTAGGTCCTTAAGTTTGTTGTAGGTGGCCTCCTGTGTTTGTGAGACTGTGAGCAGAGTAGTAGGCTAGATTTCAGGATAGGAGGCCATGTGAAAATTTTTTAATAAACCTTTTTTTTTTTTTTTTACTAATCCTGTCAGTAACCTGAACTATGTATTCTTAATACTGAAATTTTTTATTAATATAAAAAGTTGGTTGACTGGACTGTCCTCAAAAATGCTTTTTTTTTTTAAATAGTGGTTTAGCTCCGTCTATACACACTGTCTTTCATACTGCTAGACTGAGCTGTCTAGAAACAGTAAACTATTCAAAGGTATAAATACCTAACACTAAGAGTAGTAGGCAAGATTTTAAAAGAAAAAGAAAAAAGTACAAATTCATGCTTTTAGATCTTACTGGGTTCTTCTGTCAGTGGGAACAGATTTACTATAAAGTCATTTCCTAAAACATAGGCATGTAAACGTGCGTTTTGTGGGAGCTAAGAATGTACCAACTGTATCCTTGATATAGTCTTAGATTTAAATAATCTTACAGGGTGGGGGTTTTTGTCATTTGGTTGTTAGAACAATAGTCAACTTGCTAATCTTCCTGTGTTGCTTTTTCTTATTGTATCCTCTTCTTTCCTTAGTACAATAAACAAAGAACAATTTTCAAAGAGAAAAAATGACACTCTGGATCCTGAACTGTAAGTAGTTCCCCTTGAGTAGTACACTTTCATTTTCCTTCTTTGATTCGTTTGGTTTGTGCAGCCAGTGTGGTGATGCTACTATTCTTGGGCTTAATCTGTAACCTACATCTAGCAGAAAAGGTAGAAATGTTAAAATTGAGGCTATGGTTAATGCTATGTGCATTTCACTAACCCTCCCTAGTGTTCTGGTGCTTCATAGGCTCGTGTGACGCGCCAGGCTGCCTCTGCTCAACGCCGTTATTCCAGCCTTGTCCTGTGTGCTTTCCGACTGTTTGATAATTGCCTCCTTTGTTGTGACACCTTTCAGAGGTACAGAGATGTACCGGTCCTAGACATTCCTGGAATGGACAGGATGGTGTCAGACTCGGAGGTTTAAGCAGCAGTCATCTTTTCTATCACTTTTTACTCCATAAAATGACTGAATTTAACTGTGTTTGAGATTTGCTCTACCTGTTAGACTAAAGAGCTTTTAAACACTATTACTTCAATTCTTTGGACATGATCTTGGCCATCTTTTGAATTTTGAATCTCGTCAGAAAACGAGAAATACCGGCACTTTTGATTTGGTTCAAGTTTTGGATTTAACTCGACGTTTTGCCTTTGCAGGTTTGTTGAGTGTACAGAGTGTGGGAGAAAGATGCATCAGATCTGTGTCCTTCATCATGAGATCATCTGGCCATCGGGGTGAGGCATCAATATTTTCCCCAGACTTTGTTGCGAACTTTAGCAAGTTTTTGTCATCTTTGCAATGATTGTATTTTATTGTCAAAATTATTGCCTCTTAGAATTATTCTCTGGATTGGGAAAAGGTCATTAAAATTCAGTTTTGGAACAGTAATCAACCTGGAATCCAGAACAGGCCTTCTCTTACTGCATTGTGTTAGTCCATGTAGAGACACTTCTCTCTGCTGGTTCACTGTTCCTAAATTGTTTGGTGGTCATTGTGCATCAAAAGTAAGTATAGAGGATTTATCAATAGAGGTAACAGGAAATCTGTAGCACCTAGAAACTAGAAAGGAAATGTTAGACACAACTAAGTGTTAGTCACTTGGTCATGTCCAACTCTCTGTGACCCCATGGACTGTAGCCCACTAGGCTCCCGTGTCCATGGGATTTTCCAGGCAAGGATACTGGAGTGGGTTGCCATTTCCTTCTCCAGGATATCTTTCCAACCCAGGGATAGTGCACGGCTCTCCCACATTGCAGGCAGACTCTTTACTGACTGAGCCACAGGAAAGCCCTTAAAGTGTTAGTTGTGTCGACTAAACTTGACAGATTTTGAATGTTGCTAATATCGCAGTAGACAGACTAGATGATATCAATAATGGAGAACACCAAAACGACGACTTTGTTTCTGCCTCTGAGAGAACATTACAGTGAGATTGTATACTGAATGGTGGCCTTGGTTAGACTTGAATTATTTAAAATCTTTTGGGCAGTTGGATAACAGGTAACATGGGTGTTCCCCACTGAAAGGCAGAGATGCCTGAAAATAATGAGATAAAGACTTCAGTGAACTAGATACGCTTGGGCCTCATGTTTTGTTTCTTGAGTATTCTCCACATATTTACCCAGGCTGCATATCATCAGTGCCTTTCATGGAAATAAGTGGATTTTTGTCCATTGTGACACCGCCAAATGTTTACTGCCACGGCTCTCTCTCTCTCTCCAGGAATGAGGCTGCTCCCAGCTCTGTTCAAGGGAAAGGTTGGGGAGATGATGGCTGTGCATTAAGTGACTCTCATCAAGATGAGAGCTCTTCTCTCTCCTCTGCTTTTTTCCTGGACTAACTTGATGCTAGTTTAGAGTTCATGGGAGAAAAGGAGGCTAAATAACAAAATTTCCAGGAAAAAAAAACACTAAGGAAAATTGTAGTAGATAAGGTTGTCTTTAGATAGGTTTCTCTCCTTAATGACAGAGTAGGCAAGGATCATGAGACTTGCAGTGATCCTTGCAGCTGAAGGTCAGCCAGCTGGTTGATGAGTATTTATGTGGTGTCCAGTTTTTCTCAAAATTCTACTTATGCACACATCCTTATGTAATTTCAGGAACAAAGAGAACGTACATATAAAATCTATTCATGCTGCTTTCAAAATGTCCCTTTTTATATTCCTACTGGTAACATACACACTTTTGCTAATGTGATTGGCAAAAAAATAAAATTTCTGCTTTAATCTGTGATCTTTACCATCTTTGCACATGTAAGCTAGTTTATATGCTCTTTGTGTCTTTTACCTATTTATCTTTTTTCTCTTAATGTTTTCTGAAATCTCTTTGTATATTGGTTGTATTTCTCCCAGGTTGTTTATTTTCAACTTTACGCATACATAAGATAGATTCTGTAGAGTGCGTTATTTGAAATGCTCCTCTAAGTTGTTTAAACAAAGTCTTGGTTTACATTTTAGATTTGTCTGTGATGGTTGTTTAAAGAAGACCGCACGAACTAGAAAAGAAAATAAATTTTCTGCTAAAAGTAAGTTCCTTTCTTACAGGTTCCTTTCTTACTGGAAAACTTTGCTTGAAACATCGTTAAAAATTAACATCCAGAAAGAATTATTTTGTTTCAACATTATTTAAAATATTTAACCAAACTAAACAACAAATAATTTTTCCATGATGTACTTGAAGTTGAACTGTAGTATCCTTTTTGATGTGAAGTTACTTACACCTAATAATGTGTAAAAAAGCGCACATGTATTTTTCTCGTTCCGACACATTTCCTGACAGAGGCCAGAATTGCCATCCCGTGAGTGATTCCCTCCGTTTTGTGTAGGGGCTGCATTTAGCCCTATGTGATCGTTTCAGCTGGCGGGGTGGCAGTAGTTTTAGTTCTGGAGATAGATGCCGTGCAGTTTTTTACTGTTCTGTGTTGTTGTTTAGTTGCTGAGTCCATCTCTTTGTGACCCCTTGGACTGCAGCACGCCAGGCTCCCCTGTACTCCACTATCTCCCAGAGTTTGCTCACATTGATGGCCATTGAGTCAGTGATAATCTTGCTAGTGTTGAAAAAGCAGAAGTGAGATACAGTATTGAAATTTGACTGGTAGTAATAAATGTGCACCTTGGCTACTCCTGAACTTTTCACTTGTAAATCCTAGGACTGCCATCTACCAGGCTTGGGACATTTCTGGAGAATCGTGTGAATGAGTTTCTGAGGCGACAAAATCACCCTGAGTCAGGAGAGGTCACTGTTCGAGTAGTTCATGCTTCTGACAAAACTGTGGAAGTCAAACCAGGCATGAAAGCAAGGTATCTAGTAATTTCCCCCTTTCTTCTCTGTGGATCCACAATTGCTCACACATGGTTACTGTTGATGATTCTAATCTGAATGAAATGTTGTACTTCTTCCCTCCACTATGAATTGTATAGATTTGTAGATAGTGGAGAGATGGCAGAATCCTTTCCATATCGAACCAAAGCCCTCTTTGCCTTCGAAGAGATCGATGGTGTCGACTTGTGCTTCTTTGGTATGCACGTTCAAGAGTACGGCTCTGACTGCCCTCCGCCCAACCAGAGGTAGGACTTGACTGTGGCCACTTTCTAATTTGTGTGGAAGTTTGAAATTACAGTCAGGTGAACAAGCATCGTGGATAAGAAAATGTTTGATGTGCTTCTTTTGGAAATGCAAGTTCTCAAGTGTGTAGTGTAGAAGTGAAACAAAAAAAAGATAGAAAATACTGCTCTTTCATGTTCATAATAACAGGGAAAGAGATATGAATGGCAGCCTAAAATATGACTTTTCAGAAAAATGTACTTAAATCTAGGTTGTGTTGAGTACCTTCTTGAGATGTGAAAGAATGTCACACAAATGAAGCAGAATATGGTGTAGAATTTTCCACGTAGTAAAGGCCAGAATAAGAATCTGCCAGAATGTATTTGGATCACTCAGTAGTGACTAATTATGCTGTGTCCCAGGCCCTGCTAGGTGCTGAGATAGTAATAGAGCCAGACCCACAAAACTCCCCTGATGAGCTCATGATCCAGTCATTTACCTAAATAAATGTAATATTGTGTGATAAGCATTAAAAATGACAGGGTGAGCAAAGGGCACAGAGAAGAGAGGTGTCTTTAGCCACATCGTTAGAAACTCATTATGCAACCTGACCTGGCTTCTTTCTCCTTGTTTGATACAGGAGAGTATACATATCATACCTCGATAGTGTTCACTTCTTCCGTCCTAAATGCTTGAGGACTGCAGTCTATCATGAAATCCTAATTGGATATTTGGAATATGTCAAGAAATTAGGGTAAGCATAAAAACAAATGCTAGTTTTAAAAACAACTTGTTTAAGCTGATTAGTTTTAAACTGATCACCACTGTGGTATTTTGGTGAGATAGAGTACATGCAAATATTTAACTTTTTGGTTTTTTCTCCTCCACTTTGGTTTTCATCTGGCAGAACTATAATTTAGAGACCCTTTGAAATTGTTGGCTTTGCCATGGGAAAGAAATGGATATTGTGATGCTAGTTGCACCCATCCCAAATTACTTTATTTTGTTCAATTAAGCCGTTTGATACAGTTTGATTTGAAGAGCCAGAACTTTAAACTGCACTTGGTCCTTTCACACCTCTGAGTATCAAAACCAAAATCACAGCAAGGTCTGAAGATACAAAACTCCTTCGTACGGGTTCCTTACCTTCAAGGTATATATGTGCTTGAGAATGTTTAGCACCTCACCTTGCAGGTTATTCCTCCTGATAGTTTGCATTTCATTAAACTCTCTTGTTGACATGGATTGACTTTCCTTTGCATTGTAGCTTTTGTTTGGTCTTTAAATACAAATGGAGGATTTTTTTGATCCAGGGTTATGCCTAGTTCTGGCATAGATCACACACTTCATGTTATCTTGGGGAATTGTTAGTTTCTGTACTGAGTCCTTTTTGTGGTTTAAAGTGGAGCATTCTTTCTAGAATGGATGATCTTTCTCTTCAATGTTTCTTCTGTCTGTGTTATTAGATACACAACAGGGCATATTTGGGCGTGTCCGCCAAGTGAAGGAGACGACTACATCTTCCATTGCCACCCCCCTGACCAGAAGATACCCAAGCCCAAGCGACTGCAGGAGTGGTACAAAAAGATGCTCGACAAAGCTGTGTCCGAGCGAATCGTCCACGATTATAAGGTCAGGACGGGGGATGACAGCACCGTGGCTTGACTAGTCCTGCTGCTCTGTATTTGGCTTGTTTTACTACCTTAACAAAAATCTTGTGTTTCTTCTCACTCTTCCATGTAATTTAAGATGAAGTAGACTTGGCAAAACATTTGACAACCATTTGTGACTGTAGGGTGTCTCATAATAAGAAACTTAAACTATTAAATGTCTCACCTGTTTTTACTCATGGGGAGGAAAACAAGAACTGGTATTGTCCTAATAAGCAGCCCGGAAAATCGTTCTTAGCTATATGGTTTCCAGTATCTGTAACTGGGATTTTTCTGAACATATTTCTCAGTAGAAACTGCCAGTATTTCTAGGATTTTTGCAAGGCCAGCGTGCCTCCCGTCACACTGCATTCTGTCTCAGAAGTGTCGGAGGCATGAGTGTGAATGCTGCTGCCTCTGCCTTTGTTCCCGACAGAGGCATTTGTCACTTGGTTACATAAAGGCAGATAATCTCCCCATCCTCACGGGTAGAGGAAAGAGGAAGCCAGAAATAATGACTTCAGACCAGACCTTTCCCTGTTGGTGACGCTGTCTCCCCAGGATCCAGGCTTGGGCACAAAATCCCTGCTGTCTTCCAGAAGACAGATCTGGTTCTTTGTGTTTCTTGCGTCCGTTAGCTGTGACTCTGATGCTATATAATAAACGCTTTTTTTTTTTTTTTTCCAAAAAAATAGACATTGCTATTTGTTCTTGGATATTTTCACAGGATATTTTAAAACAAGCTACTGAAGATCGATTGACAAGCGCGAAGGAATTGCCTTACTTTGAGGGAGATTTCTGGCCCAATGTCCTGGAAGAGAGCATTAAGGAACTGGAACAGGAGGAGGAGGAGCGGAAGCGGGAGGAGAACACCAGCAACGAGAGCACAGATGTGAGCGCTCTGCGTTTCCCTTTCGCGCCTCTGCCTCCGCTCATATGGCCCAGACGTGAGCTGAGGCTTCCAAGGGGCCCTGAAGCCGTAGCTCTCTAAATTGGGCCGGCGCGCAATATTGGTGTAGATGAGTTACTGTGGTTCTAGTTTAGAGATTTTAAGCCCTTTTTGCACCAGACCTCATTTTTAAATGGAATCCTGGATTTCTAGTAATGGGAACCCTGGAGAACAGAACATTACCTGTCTAGAACATGACATTGGTAAACTGTTTCTGCAGAAGTCTGAATTATGAATGTTTCAAGCCTTGCAGGCCATATATTGTCTCCAGCACATTCTTTTTTTCTTCTTCTTTAAATAACTGTTTAAATGTAAAAACCATCATTCTTAGCCGTACAAAAAACAAATCTGTGCCAGAGTTTACCAGTCCCCCCTACAGAAGCTGCCTTATAGCAGGTCATCTGACAAGGTTTCCTTGTCATTTATTTCCCTGCAGTATGTGTCGGTTGCCCTTGCTGAGTCTGAACTACTGAAGTCACCCTTAGTCTACGAATTCTTTACAGCCTGCAGTTTAGACTCCTCGATTGAATGTTTTTCAAGGGTTTTGTTTTTTTTTTAATAGTAAGTCCATAAAATTTTGGAAAGTGAGTAGAAAGAAATAGAGCCAGGGCCTTTGGCTCCCTACTCCCATGCACACTTCACTACCTGCCGCTCACTCCTCTCCATCCTCAGATTTGGTTTGGCCTGGCTCCATCTGAGGTGTCTCCTGGTCCGCAGCTTCCGCTGGCCGAAGAGCTAAGGCTGCTATTGTCTAATGAAGAGATATCAGCAGAGAGATTTTTCAGTGGGAGAAAATTAATGCAAAAATATTAGTAAACCTTAGTTTACTGTAAACAGCTTTAAAAAGAGAGAGGAGCAATGGAGAGCAGCTGTTAGAAGGTTATGATCTATTGCTCCATTAGAAACTTGTTCTTAACAGTTACTAACAAATAACTGTTGTAAACTTCTAAACAGTCTCTTAACAAAGAGTTATTAACATTTCTTGTTCTCTCACGCTAACCTGCAGGTGACAAAGGGAGACAGCAAAAATGCTAAAAAGAAAAACAACAAGAAAACGAGCAAAAACAAGAGCAGCCTGAGTCGGGGCAATAAGAAGAAGCCAGGCATGCCTAACGTATCCAACGACCTCTCACAGAAACTGTACGCCACCATGGAGAAGCACAAAGAGGTAAGAGGACAGCCCCCAGAGTAGGAAAGCCAAGGCCAGGGTCCTCCAGAACTGTCCCCAGAGTTGGCATTTATGGTGTGAGCACCAGCTCGTTTGAAATTCAGAAGGAAGAAAATCATACTGGAGAAGGAAATGGCACCCCACTCCAGTACCTTTGCCTGGAAAATCCCATGGACGGAGGAGCCCGGTAGACTACAGTCCATGGGGTCGCAGAGAGTCGGACACGACTGAGCGACTTCACTTTCCCTTAGGAAAAAAAGAAAATCATTTGAGGGAGAAGAAAGCAAAAAGAGGGTGGTGAGAGCAGGAAATGGTAAGGCGTCTTCCTTAGATCTGTAGCTGTTACAAAGCTATGTGGTGGTGGGAGAAGTGTAAGCAGTTTGTCTGACCCTGTTGTTTGTAACCGTTCTATGTTTGTGTTTGTGTCCATTGTTCAGAAGATGGGCTTGTTGGATATCTTTTGGGTATCTTTGTGCTTTTGCTTTAGACCAGAACCCCTTAGAACTCTCTTTGGCCATTCAGGTTTCTAATGGAACTTTGGCAAAACTAATGAATGTTTCGCCTTACTGAAAGGGAATTGGCAAATGGAGAGGATTGAAGAAAAGTTAAACTCTGATATATGCATTCATGAATGCCTTCACAGCAAAGTTAAAACTTTGAATTATTTCATTATTTATATTGGTTATTTGTTGTTTGGGAATATAACTGAGTATGTTGGATTTTTTTGCCCTTCAACATTATTGTTGGTAAGATGAGGCGTTTTGAAGGGTCATGTTGGTTTGTTTAAACATCTGTTTATCTCCATGTTCAGACATAAGGTTCTTACAGGAAGAGGCTATCAATGTGGAGAGGGAACCGATGGTTTGATTTTAGGTGTGGAACTCTATCATAACAGCAATTAGGAAAGGCCCTTAGAGTACGTTGTAATAGGTATGACTTCAGTTGTAGATACATCATCTGAAGAATATGTGGGTGGTAGTCTCCTGTTAGGAGTTAGAATCTAATGTAATCATTTTATTAAATTTAGGTATTGTTTTAGCTCTAGGGTGACATTTAGCAGAGTCAGTCACCATAGCTGTTATTGGAGGTTGGCCACAGTGAAGGTTTCCTAGGGAGTCACCAGGTGGTTTGATCTGCCCCCACTTGTTAGATACAGTACTTCCCTGTGTGTGATCACATTTTCAGAACACTCCTCCTCACTCTGTGAGTGCTTGCTTTGAGCCACAGTAGCAAACCCAGTATCATAGCCCCCCCTTCAGCTTCTAACTCTGGCTTTGAACGTCTTTACTCAGTGTGGATGCTCTTGTCCTGTGTTGTTCGTGGCATGTGCAATCTTAGTCCCATGTCCCATCCCCCACCCCCACCCGGGGCCGAACGCATGGCCCTGCAGTGGAAGTGCAGAGTGTTAACCACTGGACCACCAAGAAAGTCACTGTGTTCTTTTTCTAGACTCTTGTTCTATGCCAACGTTGCTGCCCAGATACATAACAAATATTATTGCCAGTTTGCATAGATTTTCAGCCTCAAAAAAACTGACAGGTTATAGTGGGCAATACAGTAGTTACAAGTTCTTGATCTCTTGGAAGGTTCCCTTTTACATTTTATTATTACAGAAATAGCAGCTTCCTCTTGCAGCCTTTATACCAGTGGTTAATGGGAATCAGTGGTTGTGTTGTGTTTTTAAGCTTAAAGAAAAATTTTTCTGTTTCTTTAGCAAGGAAAAGGATTTTGCTTTTTTATTCTTCCCACCCCTACCAATTTTTTTTCCTTCCAAACTTACAGGAAAGTTCTACAGAAGATGCCCTCCTGTTGCTTTCAGCTAGATTCATCAGTTAACGTTCTACTACGTTAATTATTTCAGTAAGCTCCTTCTAAGACAGAGGACACGCTCTGCATAAGCGTGCTGTGACTTCATACTCAGGAAACCTCTCCCCTGCCGCCACCTCCCATCTGCTCCTCTGCTCCATGTTGAGTTGCCGTGTCTCAGTTCCTGGCTTTATTTTCTTTCATGACATGGGCATTTTGTGAAGACTCCAGGCCAGTTGCTTTGTAGAATATCTATCCGTTTGGGTTTTTCTGATTTGTTTCCTTATAATTAGAGTCAGGTTAAACCATAGATTGCATCTTAAAAGTTGACCTCTTTGAAGCAGAATGTCCCCTGTATGGCCCTGTGTCTGACCATTCTTCTTTTGAAGAATTACTGAATGAGGTAGAAGACATAAGATGTAGCTGTTTTAGGCCCATTGTAGTCAGTTTCGAAAAAGAGAACAAGTGCGTGAAGCAGGAGAATGAGGGCTGTGTCGTGTAACCTTGCAGGGTGGTCACAGAGCGAAGCCAGGCCTCCCGGCCCCCGGGTGCAGAGCCTGGCCAGCTGTCTGCAGTGCTCTAGTTCCAGAGTCCAGAGGAGACTGTCTTTGTTGCAGGTCTTCTTTGTGATCCGTCTCATCGCTGGCCCTGCTGCCAACTCCCTGCCTCCCATTGTTGACCCCGACCCCCTCATCCCCTGTGACCTGATGGATGGGCGGGATGCCTTTCTCACCCTCGCAAGGGACAAGCACCTGGAGTTCTCGTCACTGCGAAGAGCCCAGTGGTCCACCATGTGCATGCTGGTGGAGCTGCACACCCAGAGCCAGGACCGCTTTGTCTACACCTGCAACGAGTGCAAGCACCACGTGGAGACGCGCTGGCACTGCACCGTGTGTGAGGTAGGCCCCTTGCCGGGGAGGGCTGGGGGCTCCAGACACCTGAGAGGCGGTTCAGAGGTGGTGCTGGCCTGAGGGCTGGCTCCGGGGCCAGCGTGAGGACCAGAACAAGTCAGGTGGGGCCTGGTGTCAGACTTGAATGGTTGGGCTAAAGAAGCTTTCTCTAAAATGGGGCTTTTCAGCCCAAGCAGGATATGTAAATGCCTTTGAATGGCTTGAATCCTGGAGTGTTGACCTGCGCCTGTGTTTTCCCCAGGATTATGACTTATGTATCACCTGCTACAACACTAAAAACCACGACCACAAGATGGAGAAGCTCGGGCTGGGGCTTGATGACGAGAGCAACAACCAGCAGGCCGCCGCCACGCAGAGCCCGGGAGACTCCCGCCGCCTGAGCATCCAGCGCTGCATCCAGTCGCTGGTGCACGCCTGCCAGTGCCGCAACGCCAACTGCTCGCTGCCGTCCTGCCAGAAGATGAAGCGGGTGGTGCAGCACACCAAGGGCTGCAAGCGCAAGACCAACGGCGGCTGCCCCATCTGCAAACAGCTCATCGCCCTGTGCTGCTACCACGCCAAGCACTGCCAGGAGAACAAGTGCCCCGTGCCCTTCTGCCTCAACATCAAGCAGAAGCTCCGGCAGCAGCAGCTGCAGCACCGGCTCCAGCAGGCCCAGATGCTGCGCCGGCGGATGGCCAGCATGCAGCGGACTGGCGTGGTGGGGCAGCAGCAGGG
>SJYT01064098.1:58388-148561 GCA_006410635.1 Cephalophus harveyi
AAAAGCTTCTGGCTATTGGGAAGTTTCTGGGGAGGACACTTAACTTTCCTTTGTGGGGACTATCCACAGCTTTGTGGGGGAGATGGATGGGATCCAGAGGGGAGAGGTGAGGAGGGTCTCCGCCCCTGAAGAGAAGAGTCAGTTCCTACTGGGAAAAAAACAGCTTCAGGTCCATGTGACAGACCATATGTGTATAAGAGACAGCTGCTGGCCCGGTATCCCAGGGCAAGGCAGCAGGCCAAGTGACCCCCCCGACCCCACCTCAGACTGCTCAGCCCCCACTTCCGGGACCCCCACCTGCAGCAGTGGAAATGGCCATGCAGATTCAGAGGGCAGCCGAGACACAACGCCAGATGGCCCACGTGCAAATCTTTCAGCGGCCGATCCAGCACCAGATGCCACAGATGACTCCCATGGCCCCCATGGGTATGAACCCGCCCCCCATGGCCAGAGGGCCTGGTGGGCATTTGGAGCCAGGGATGGGGCCCACCGGCATGCAGCAGCAACCCCCGTGGGCCCAGGGAGGACTGCCCCCGCCCCAGCAGCTGCAGTCCGGGATGCCCCGGCCAGCCATGATGTCGGTGTCACAGCATGGGCAGCCCCTGAACATGCCTCCCCAGACGGGCCTGGGCCAGGTAGGTGTGAGCCCTCTCAAGCCAGGCACTGTGTCTCAACAAGCCTTACAGAACCTCCTGCGAACTCTCAGGTCTCCCAGCTCCCCCATGCAGCAGCAACAGGTGCTCAGTATCCTTCATGCCAACCCCCAGCTATTGGCTGCGTTCATCAAACAGCGGGCTGCCAAGTACGCCAACTCCAACCCGCAGCCACTCCCCGGGCAGCCGGGCCTGCAGCCCCCCGCCATGCCAGGTCAGCAGGGGGTCCACTCCAGCCCCGCCATGCAGAACTTGAACCCCATGCAGGCAGGTGTCCCGAGGGCTGGCCTGCCCCAGCAGCCTACGCAGCAGCAGCAGCTCCCACCACCCATGGGCGGGATGAGCCCGCAGGCTCAGCAGATGAACATGAATCACAGCACCATGCCCTCGCAATTCCGAGACATCTTGAGGCGACAGCAGATGATGCAGCAGCAGCAGCAGCAGGGAGCGGGGCCAGGGATGGGCCCGGGGCTGGCCAACCACAACCAGTTCCAGCCCCCGCAGGGCGTGGGCTACCCTGCCCCACAGCAGCAGCCGCCGCCACGAATGCAGCATCACATGCAGCAGATACCGCAAGGGAACATGGGACAGATGGGCCAGCTCCCGCAGGCCCTGGGAGCAGAGGCAGGAGCCAGTCTGCAGGCCTACCAGCAGCGGCTCCTTCAGCAGCAGATGGGCTCGCCAGCCCAGCCCAACCCCATGAGCCCCCAGCAGCACATGCTCCCGAGTCAGGCTCAGTCCCCGCACCTCCAAGGCCAGCAGATCCCGTCTCTCTCCAATCAAGTGCGATCTCCCCAGCCTGTCCCTTCTCCACGGCCGCAGTCCCAGCCCCCCCACTCCAGCCCTTCCCCACGGATGCAGCCTCAGCCTTCTCCACACCACGTCTCCCCACAGACCAGTTCTCCACATCCTGGACTGGTCGCTGCCCAGGGCAACCCCATGGAACAAGGGCATTTTGCCAGCCCGGACCAGAATTCGATGCTCTCTCAGCTCGCTAGCAATCCAGGCATGGCAAACCTCCATGGTGCGAGCGCCACGGACCTGGGACTCGGCACCGACAACTCAGACTTGAATTCGAACCTCTCACAGAGTACACTAGACATACACTAGAGACACCTTGTAGTATTTTGGGAGCAAAAAAAAAAATTATTTTCTCTTAAGACTTTTTGTACTGCAAACAATTTTTTTGAATCTTTCTTAGCCTAAGAGACAATTTTCCTTGGAACACATAAGAACTGTGCAGTAGCTGTTTGTGGTTTCGAGCAAACATGCGAGATGAACCTGAGGGGTGATAGAATACAAAGAATATATTTTTGTTATGGCTGGTTACCACCAGCCTGTTTTTTTTTCCCTTGTGTGTTTGGTTCAAGTGTGCACTGGGAGGAGGCTGAGGTCTGTGAAGCCAACCACATGCTCCTGCCTTGCACCTCCAATAGGTTTAGTTTCGAGCAAACATGCGAGATGAACCTGAGGGGTGATAGAATACAAAGAATATATTTTTGTTATGGCTGGTTACCACCAGCCTGTTTTTTTTTCCCTTGTGTGTTTGGTTCAAGTGTGCACTGGGAGGAGGCTGAGGTCTGTGAAGCCAACCACATGCTCCTGCCTTGCACCTCCAATAGGTTTTATTATTTTTTTTAAATTAATGAAAATATGTAATATTAATAGTTATTATTTACTGGTGCAGATGGTTGACATTTTTCCCACTTTATGAAAGAGTTAGAACATTTCTAAAACCAGAGGACAAAAGGGGTTAATGTTACTTTAAAATTACATTCTATATATATATAAATATATATAAATATATATTAAAATACCAATTTTTTTTCTCTGGGTGCAAAGACGTTCATTCTTTTAAAAATGTTTAAAAAAAGAAAAAAAAAAAAAAAAAAAAAACCCCTTTGCTCCCCTCAAGTCAACTTTTGTGCTCCAGAAAATTTTCTATTCCGTAAGTCTGATCGTAAAAACTTCAAGTATTAAAAGTAATTTGTACATGTAGAGAGAACAATGACTTTTTCAAAATATACAGGGGCAGCTGCCAAATTGATGTATTATATATATTGTGGTTCTGTTTCTTGAAAGAATTTTTTTCGTTATTTTTACATCTAACAAAGGAAAAAATTAAAAAGAGGGTAAGAAACGATTCCAGTGGGATGATTTTAACACGCAGAATGTCCCTGGGGTTTCTTCTGTGCTTGCTTTCTTCCTCCTTACCCTGCCCCCACCCCACACACACACACTTTCTGTAAAACTTGAAAATAGAAAGCAAAAACCCTCAACTTGTAAATCATGCGATTAAAATTGATTACTTATAAATATGAACTTTGGATCACTGTATAGACTGTTAAATTTGATTTCTTATTACCTATTGTTAAATAAACCGTGTGAGACAGATAGCTGATTTTGTTTCACTTCTTGCGGTTGCATCTTTGTGTTGGAATGCATCGGTTTAAATCCCTGACACCTAGGATTTCAGGCGGAAGGTGGAAGCACTAGCTTAACAGCCCTCCCTTACTATTACATGAAGTGATTTTGTGATAAGATACATTTTGATAAATTCATCCAAAATTTTGAAAAAAGACTTGTCAGGGAAAAAGACAAGTACCTGCTAAACGTTAATTTTATCCATTTGAATTGATGCGAGCCTTTATCAGCCTGATAGCAGCTCCTTCTCTGTGGTCCACTGTGTGTGACTGCATGGTCTTCATTACAGGAGTAAGAATGACCACCTAAGAGGAGTCATACCTGCTGAAGCCACAGGGCGCTCCACTGGAAGCTGGGGCAACAATACAGCCCTGTTCTCCTGTGATACCACCTTATTTTGCTGACTGCCAGCCAAGAAGTCCTAGGGGGACGAGGCTGTAGAAGACACTCTGGAAATAAAACCCACAATGGGAAGGCTGAGAGAGGCTAGTCTGATACTGAGATGTTGAAGAACAGAAAGGGAACCAGCCCTTCCAACACAGAATATTACATCCGCTGCGGACAAGTCTGAAAAGTCAGAAGGACCCTGGAGTGAGCTGCTCTGGCAGCATTTGGCAGGTCTTCCTTGTTACTCTAACAGAGCTTTAATTTACACTGACTCGATCATCTGCTAAAGGCTAAGGAAAGAAGACCCTCTTCAAGTACCTTAATTCAAACTCCTGTTTGGCCTTTCCACTAGTTTACTTGGTCTCAGCAAAAATAACCAGTCTGTCCGTGTAAGGTGGACCAGCACACTCAGCGCCCCCTCCAGAAACTGTTACCCAGCGTTCACCTGCCTCAGGTCAGTGGTCCAGCAGACATACACGCAGCGCCTACGTTCTGTGCCAGGCTGGACAACACACGTGGATGGGGTGCAGCCTTGCCCTCAGGCTAGCCAGCTAATGATCTAGAAGAAAAGACAGAATGATGCTTAAACAGATAAAGTGGAAAAGTCTTAAGTGGTACAAGCAGGGAACAGAGGAAGTAGGGGTAAAAGCTTCTGGCTATTGGGAAGTTTCTGGGGAGGACACTTAACTTTCCTTTGTGGGGACTATCCACAGCTTTGTGGGGGAGATGGATGGGATCCAGAGGGGAGAGGTGAGGAGGGTCTCCGCCCCTGAAGAGAAGAGTCAGTTCCTACTGGGAAAAAAACAGCTTCAGGTCCATGTGACAGACCAGAGAGTAGACGTGAGTGCCTGTTACAGAAAGGTCCCCAGTGTGGTCCCCACAACTAGAGACCCAGGGTAGATCTGAGCGCCCAGCAAGATACTTAGAATTCCATCCATTTCCAAGCAGTCGATTCCCAGCATAGGTAACCCTAGCCTCTTTGGCCAAATACAGCTGGATTGAAGTGTTAATATTCGCAATTTTGCAAGGAGGAAGTAGGGACAGAAATAATTAAATGGGGAGGAGGACACAAGCTGTCCTCGCCCAGGCCAGAGGCAGTGCTAGGGAGGGGAAAGATGTGAATTAATACACAGCCAGGGATACCAGAAAGTGATTCCAGTGTTTCTGTGTATTTGAAAATTATCACAATGAAAAGGTCTAAAAGGAGCCCCAAGTTTCCAATTGGGCTGTTTCTCAGAATCAGTCTAGGAAATGAGCCCAATGGGTGCAGCGATGTCCAGGTGCTTTTTCATTTACTAGCTCACTGAATCCTCAAAACCAACTCCAAAAGCTGACAAATGAGAAGAATGCATCTTGGGTGTGTACACAAGGTCATACAGCCAGACCGAGCCAAAGGCTGCTGGATCCCAGCCCTGCCTTCCCCTGGCATCCTTTCTCTCAATGCAGAGAAGCCCCTGTGATGGCTGCACAATAACTGACGACACAAGGCTGTATCCCAAACAAATCCAAAGCACAGACTAAAAACTGAAAGCAATAAAGGTAAGTTCCAGGCTTCCCCAGCCAGGGAACCTCATCTCTAGACAGTTTCCCGAAGTGTTGAGTTCATGATGTAGTGACGCTGTTCAAGGAGTGCACAGGCCAGCATCAAAAAGGATAAAATGTTTAAGAATAAATTTAACAAAAGACATGCACAATTGTACACTGAAAACTACAGAACATCACTGAAAGAAATTAAAGACCTAAAGAAATAAAAGGACATCCTTGTTCACGGATCAGAAGACTGGGAAGACCAAATATTGTTAAGAAAGTACGGACATGCCTTGTTTTATTGTGCTTCACTTTATTGCATTTGGCAGATAGTCACTTTTTTCTACAAGCAAGATTTATGTAATCCCTACATCAAGCAAGTCTACCAACGCCATTTTTCCAATGATATTTGCTCACTTCATTTCTGTGTCACATTTTGGTAATTCTCCCAATATTTCAAACTTTTTCATTATTATATTTTGCTATAGCAAATAGAAGAGGGAAAAAGCAGAAGCAGTAACATTTTATTTTCTTAGGTTCCAAAATCACTGCAGACGATAGGGTGCAGCCATGAAATTTGAAAGATCCTTGCTCCTTGGAAGGAAAGCTATGACAAACAGTGTATTAAAAAGTAAAGACATGTCTGCCAACAAAGGCCTCTACAATCAAAGCCGTGGTTCTTCCAGCAGTCATATATGGATGTGAGAGTTGGACCATAAAGAAGCTGGACCATAACAAGCTGGACCATCGAAGAACTGATGCTTTTGAATTGTGGTGCTGGAGAAGACTCTTGAGAGTCCCGTGGACAGCATGGAGACCAAACAAGTCATTCCGAAAGGAAACCAACCCTGAATATCCATTGGAAGGACTGATGCGGAAGCTCCAAATTTTGGCCACCTGATGCAAAGAGCCGACTCACTGGAAAAGCCCCTGATGCTGGGAAAGACTGAAGGCAAAGGAGAAGGGGTGGCAGAAGATGAGATGGTTAGATAGCACTGCTGCCTCAATGGACATGAATATGAGCAAACCCCGGGAGATAGTGAGGGACAGAGGAGTCTGGCGTGCTGTAGTCCATGGGGAGCAAAGAGTTGGACATGACTTAGCGACTAAACAGCAAAATGGTGATCTACGATCAGTGATCTTTGATGTTACTATTAAAATTGCCTTGGGAAACTAAGAACTATGCCCATCTAAGACGGCGAACTTAATCTATAAATGTGTGTGGGTCTGACTGCTCCACTGACTGGTCATCCCCCATCTCTCTCCCTCTCCTCAGGCCTCCCCATTCCTTGAGACAAAACAATACTGAAATTGGGCCAATTAATAACCCTATGATGGCCTCTAAAATGTTCAGGAGAAAGGAAGAGTCACACATCTCTCCCTTTAAAGCAAAAGCCAGAAATGATGAAACTTAGTGAGCAAGATATGTCAAAAGCTAAGATTGGGCTGAAAGCTGGCCTCTTCAACCAAACAGATTAAGTTGTGAGTGCAAAGGAAAAATACTTGAGGGAACTTAACATTGCTACAATGAACACATACATGATAAGACAGCAAAACAGCCTTACTGTTGATGTGGAAAACAAAGTTTTAGTGATCTGGAAAGATCAAACCAGCCCAAACAGTCCCTTAAACCAAAGCCCAATCCAGAGCAAGGCCCTAACTCTTTAATCTAGGAAGGCTGAGAGAGGTGATGAAGCTGCAGAAGAAAAATCTGAGGCCAGCAGAGACTGGTTCATGAGGTTTAATGAAAAGAAACTACCTCCGTGACACAGAAGTACGAAGTGAACTACCAAGTGCTGATGAAGAAGCTGCGGCAAGTTGTCCAGAAGTTCTAGCTAAGATGATTAACAGCAGTGGTTGCACCAAACATTTTCAATGCAGATAAAACAGCAAATGAAGATGTGAAGAACTGACTCATTAGAAAAGACCCTGATGCTGGAAAAGACTGAAGGCTGGAGAAGGGAACAACAGAGGATGAGATGGTTGGATGGCATCACCGACTCAACGGACATGAGTTTGAGTAAACTCCAGGAGGTGGTGAAGGACAGGAAAGCCTGGTGTGCTGCAGTCCATGGGGTCGCAAACAGTTGGACATGACTGAGAAACTGAAAACAACAAATGAAGACACTATATAGGATTTTCATAACTAAAGAGAAGTCAGTGCAATGCCTGGCTTCACATCTCCAAAGGACAGGCTGACTCCCTCGTTAGGGAATAACAACTGATGACTTGAAGTTGAAGCCTGGGCTCGTTTGCCATTCTGAATATTCTAGGACACTTGATAATTAGGCTAAATCTACTCTGCTTGGGTTCTATAAATGGAAAAACAAAGCCTGGATGATAGTACATCTGTATAAATGTTGTTTACTGGATATTTTAAGCCCACTGTTGACATACTGCTCGGAAAAGAAGATCTCTTTCCAAATAGTGCTGCTTGTTGACAATGCACCTGGCCCCCAGAGCTCTGGCGGAGATGTACTGAGATTCCTGTTGTCCTCATGCCTGCTGACATCCCTTCTGCAGCCCGTGGGTCAGGGAGTAATTCCTACTTTCAAGTCTTATTTTTAGGAAACACATTTCATAAGGTTATAGCTTCCACAGATAGTGATATTCCTCTGATGGATCCGGGCAAAATCAGCCGAAAGCCTTCGGGAAAGGACTCACTACTCTAGCTGCCAACAGATTCAAGGCAAGAGGTCAAGATGTCAACATTAACAGGAGTTTGGAAGATGATTCCAACCCTCGTGCATGATTCTGAGGCATTCAAGACTTCAGCGGAGGGCTTCCCTGGCAACTCAGTGCTAAAGAACTCGCCTGCCAATGCAGGGGACATCGGTGCAATCCCTGATCCGGGAAGATCCCACAGGCCATGGAGCAATTAAGCCCGTGTGATACAGCTATTAAACCTGTGCTCTAGAACCCAGGAGCCACAACTACTGAAGCCCGAGCTCCCTAGAGCCTGTGCTCCACAAGAGAAGCCACGGCAATGAGAAGCCCGAGCACCACACATGGAGAGTAGCCCCTGCTCACCGCAAGTAGAGAAAAGCCCACGCAGCAACAAAGACCTAGCACAGCCAAAAATAAATAATTTTTTAATTAAAAAAAAAAAAAAAGACTTCAGTGAGAGGAAGTAACTGCAGAGGTGGTGGAAACAGCAAGAGAATGAGAAGTAGCACCTGAAGAATTGCTACCACCTCATGATAAAATTTGGGTGAGGAGTTGCTTCTCATGGATAAGCAAAGAAAGTGGTTTCTTGAGATGGAGCCTACTCTTCGTGAGGATGCTGTGAAGACTGTGGGCAACAGTGGGATAGAGATTACAGAAACCTAGATGGTAACAGTGGCAGGGCTTGAGAGGTCTGACCCCCAACGTTGAAGGAAATTCTACTGGGGGTAAAATGCTACTGGGGGTAGCATGCTCTGCATGCTACAGAGAAAGCATCTGGGAAAGGAAGAGTCACTTGATGATTCCAACTTCACTGTTGTTGATTTTAAGAAATAACCAGTCACCCCAACCACCCTGATCAACATTGAGGCAGGACTCTCCACCAGCAAAATGGTTACAACTCACTGAAGGCTTAGATGGTTAGCATTTTCAGCAATAGTATAATTTTATACAATAGAATAATCTAACAATAGCTTTTTAAAATTATTTACTTATTTCTTTTTGGCTGTGCTGGGTCTTTTTCCTGCTGTGCATGGGCTTTCTCTCATTGTGAGCGGGGGCTACTCTTCAATGCAAAGCACAGGCTGTAGGTGAGCAGGCTTGAGCAGATGCAGTGCGTGGGCTTTGCGCTCCAAGGCAATGTGGGATCTTCCCAGATCAGGGATCGAACCTGTGTCTCCCGCATTAGCAGTCAAATTCTTAACCACTGGACCACGAGGGAAGTCTCACAATTTTAAAATTAAAAGATATGTGCATTGTTTTTTAGCCATAATGCTATTGCACATGTAATAAACCATAGGATAGTGTAAACATAACTCTTATGTTTAAGAGTGAAGCACTAGGAAATAAAAAAATTCATGTAGCTCACTTTAGGGCAGTGCTTGCTTTCTGCAGCGGTCTGAAAATAAACTGTCAATATATCTGAGGTATGCCTATGCTACCCTCCAACTAATCTACAGATTCCAAGCAATCCCTATCAAGAATATGTACTTTTTTTTTTTTTAGCAGAAATTGACATGCTGATCCTAAAATGCAAATAGAAGTGCAAAGCAGTCAGGGACTCCCCTGTTGAGCCAGTGGCTAAGACTCTGTACTCCCAATGCATGGGGCTGAAGTTCAATCCCTAGTCAGAGAACTAGATCCCACATGCTGCAACTGCGAGTTCATACGGCTGCAACCAAGACCTGGGGCAGTGAAATGAAATAATGAAAGAAACTGAGACCCACATATTCATGGACAACTGATGCCCACCAAAGGGGCCAAGGTAATTTGACAGTGAAAGAATAATCTTTTAAGTAAGTGATAGTGAAACAAGCAGTTATAAACAAAACACCAAAAAAAATTTTGATTTACACATCAAACCACATACAAACTAAAGCCTTTGACTGTGTGGATCACAATAAACTACGGAAAATTCTTAAAGAAATGGGAATACCAGACCACTTGACCTGCCTCTTGAGAAATCTGTATACAGGTCAGGAAGCAACAGTTAGAACTGGACATGGAACAACAGACGGGTTCCAAATAGGAAAAGGAATACGTCAAGGCTGTATATTGTCACCCTGCTTATTTAACTTATATGCAGAGTACATCATGAGAAACGCTGAGCTGGAGGAAGCACAAGCTGGAATCAAGATTGCCAGGAGAAATATCAATAGCCTCAGATATGCAGATGACACCACCTTTATGGCCGAAAGTGAAGAAGAACTGAAAAGCCTCTTGATGAAAGTGAAAGAGGAGAGCGAAAAAGTTGGCTTAAAGCTTAACATTCAGAAAACTAAGATCATGGCATCTGGTCCCATCACTTCATGGCAAATAGATGGGGAAACAGTGGAAACAGTGGCTGACTTTATTTGAGGGGGCTCCAAAATCACTGCAGATGGTGATTGCAGCCATGAAATTAAAAGACCCTTGGTCCTTGGAAGGAAAGTTATGACCAACTGAGACAGCATATTAAAAAGCAGAGACATTACTTTGCCAGCAAAGGTCCATCTAGTCAAGGATATGGTTTTTCCAGTGGTCACGTATGGATGTGAGTGTTGGACTATAAAGAAAGCTGAGTGCCAAAGAATTGATGCTTTTGAGCTATGGTGTTGGAGAAGACTTGAGAGACCCTTGGACTACAAGGAGATCCAACGTGTCCATCCTAAAGGAGATGAGTCCTGAGTGTGCACTGGAAGGACTGATGTTGAAGCTAAAACTCCAATACTTTGGCCACCTGAGGCAAAAAGCTGACTCCTTTGAAAAGACCCTGATGCTGGGAAAGATTGAAGGTGGGAGGAGAAGGGGATGACAGAGGATGAGATGGTTGGATGGCATCACTGACTCAATGGACATGAGTTTGGGTAAACTCCAGGAGTTGGTGATGGACAGGGAGGCCTGGCGTGCTGTGGTTCATGGGGTTGCAAAGAGTTGGACACAACTCATCAACTGAACTGAACTGAAAAGTTAAAGCTACAACTACTGAATTTTCTGGAAGGAAACATACTAAAAAAAAAATCTCTGCAAATCTGGAGAGGCAAAGATTTCTTAGGATGCAAAAATCATGACTCATAAAAAAAATTTTTTTATTAACTTGAGTAAAACACAGTTTAATACCCATAAAACACTGTTAAGAAAATGTGAACAGCCCACAACCTGGGAAAATATTCACAATACATATACTTGATATACTAAAAAAAAGACCAGCATCTAGAATAAAGAACCCCTACAACTTAATAGTAAGAAGACAAATAACCCATTAAAAAATAGGCAAAAGATTTAAGCACACACTTCACATGATAAGATATGTGAATGACAATAAGCAAATGAAAAATGCTTAACATCATTAGTCTTCAGAGAAATGCAAATTAAAACCACAAGATACCATTATACACCCACTAAAATGGCTCAAAGTGAAAAGGCTGTCAATACCAAGTGTTGGTAAGAACACCGGCGACTAAAATTCTCCCAGCGTGCCATTCAATGTGTCAAAGGCCAAACTCTGGAAGACAGTTTGACAGTTTTTTTATAAATTCAATCATACCAGTATTCTAAGATCCAGGAATTCTATGAAATTCCTAAGTACTTTTCCCCAACATTTGTCCATGCAGAGAACTGCACGTGCATGTTCCCAGCAGCTTTATTCATAACAGCCCCGAACTGAAAGCACCCTAATGTCTGTAGCACCAGGTGGATGGACGCTCAGCCGCCAGGACACTGCTCGGCAAAGAAGCAACCTCATTCATGCAACAGCGAGGATGAGTCTCGAAAGAGCGCGATGCTGAGTGAAAAAAGCCAAATTTAAAAGCATATACTGTATTACATTTATGTGAAATTCTAGAAAGGCAAAGCTAGTCCATTAGTAGCAAAAATCAGAACAGTGGTTGCCGAGGGCCAGGAAGGGGGTAGAGTATGGCCCGACTGTGAAGGCATCTATCAGTAAACTCCCTGGGATGGTGGGAATGCTTGGTTTTTTGTGTGGGAGTGAGGGTACTCATCAAACCGGACTCACCTCATCTCACCTCACCCCAGAGAAGACTCCCGGCCAGAGGCCGCATCTTTTCCTAACCTCCCCCACTACCAGGCCACCGACGCCAGCAAGCACCAAACTTCACACTGTGCAGCGTGCGTGACACACAGCGTTTCACTGAACTCTCTCGTAAGGATGTTCTGTGATGGTGCAGACCTTGGCCCTAACCCTAAAATATAAAGTAAGCGTCTATCCTACACTGAGCCACTAGCCACACGTGGCGACTGAGCACTGGAAAGGCAGTTCCTACAACTGGGGGACTGAATTGTTCTTTAATTTTAGTGAATTGAAAGGGCAACGGCAACTGTAGACAGCACAGCTCCAGCTCTCCCAGAAGTGAGGACCATAATCCTCATTTTACAAGTGAATAAAGTGGGATTCTTGCGAGATCCCTAATGTCAGTCTATGGGGAAAATATTAAGCTTCTCCCACTCAGGTTAAAAAAGGAAACGTGAAATTGATTGTCCTCTAATGGATCAGCTCAAAGATACAAAATCATCACAAAGAAACAGCACAGTTGCCACACCTACATTGACGTCCCCAACGTTGCTGCTACCCCATCAGAAGGGCCGATCAGCAATGGCTTTGAGAGAAGACGGCCTGTTACAGACACACGTCCCAGCCCCGGCAAAGGGTCGGCCCAGGGATATCCAGACTCTCCGTGCCAACCACCTGCCAGGGTGCGGTCCCAGATGTCTCCCTCCACCCCCGGCCCCTGGCCATGTGGCTGAAATAGTCCTCTACTTCTCCAGGCAAATACATTAACTAGCGGGTGTCCATCAGGCCCACACCCTTGCTTGTGGCACCCGGGGCCTGAGAACCGGAAGAGCTTCCTGGTGCTGAAGCAGGTTTCTGAGCCTGCAGGCGCAGATTCGCACGGACCAAGCTGGCTGGCGAAAGTGACGAGGGGCCCCCACTGGACTCTGTCCAGGGGCAGCAGGCCTTTCCCAGGGGACTCCCCAGGTCTTCTGCAAGTCTCCTCTGTGGGGGACCACACCAGCCATGGGGCTCAGCATAGGGCCAGGGACACACTGTAAGTGCTTGATGGTGGCACAAGGCCTCCTCCTCCAGGAAGCTGCCCTGATAACGGGTGCACAGACTCCTTCCTTCGAGGGACAGAGCACTTTATGTCACAGCACGTTTGGGCTCTTGGCCACATGCTGTCCCCACTGTGCAGCGCCACATTCCTTGCTGGCCTGCCTTCCAGCCGTGTGCACGCTGCCAGCCCCACCTCCGCCCCCACCAGCGTGTGACGAGCACCTGCTGAGCACGCAGCTCTCGGGACGGCATCACCTCCTCAAAGAGGTCCTGACCACCGCCCTCTGGCACACTGCCCTGTGTCAATGTGCTCCAGAGCCCTGTCTCTAACTGATAGTTTTCCTGTTGATTATTTGTTTCAACCCTGTTGACCTGTTTAAGCCCTGGTTCCCACTGGCTGGGTGATTCTGGTCAGTGGGAACAGTTGCAGCCAGAAGTTCTTGGGAACTTCACCTGCCAGGTACCGCTAAGCTTTCACATACATTGCCCTCACCCAGCACTCACAAAATCCCAGCAAGGTAAGTCCCGTCAGTACTCCGGTTTTCACTTGAGAAAGCTGAGATGCAGCAAGATTCAAGGACATGGACTTCCTTGGTGGCTCAGTGGAAAATAACCCACCTGTCTATAGGGGACCCAGGCTCAGTCCCCGGCCTGGGAGGATCCCACATGCCAAGGGGCAACTAGGCCCACGCACTCCAACCACTGAGCCCACACGCCCTAGAGGCTGTGCTCCACAACAGCAGAAGCCACCAAAACGAGAAGCCCGCACACCCCAACTAGAGCGTAGCACCCATTCTGGGCAACTAAAGAGTAACCAAAAGCAGCAACAAAGACCCAGCAGCCAAAAATAAATAATAAATCTTTTTTGGAAAAAGACTCATGGAAGAAAACATAGAGAAAATCTTCATGACTTTGGGTTAGGCAAAGAATTCCTAGATAAACCTCTTTAAAAATGATAAACTGGACTTTATCAAGATTTAAAACTTGCTTTGCAAAAATGATGAGAGAACAAGCTATATGAAGAGAATATCTGTAAATATCTGTAAATCATAAATACAACAAAAACTGGTATTCAAAAAACCGAACAAACACAGCAATAATAAACATCCATCAAACTAAAAAGCTTCTACTCAGCAAAGGAAACAATCTGCAAAATGAAAAGGCAACCTACCAAATGGGAAAAAATATTTGCAAATCATAACTTTGATAAGATTTAATATCCAAAATATATAAAGAATTCATATAACTCAACAGCAAAACAAACAGCCAACAATCCAATTAAAAAATAGGTAGAGGATCTGAAAAGACATTTTTCCAAAACCACCAGATGGCCAACAGGCCCATGAAAAAGTGTTCAAGACCACTAAACATCAGGGAGACACAGATGAAAACCACAGTGAGACCACCTCACACTTTTTAGAATGACTATTATCAAAAAAGACAAGAAAGAACAAGGGTCTGTGATGATGTGGAGAAAAAGGAATCCTTGTACATCATTATGGAAATGTAAATTTGGTACAGCCACTATGCACACAGTACGGAGTTTCCTAAAATAATTAAAACTAGAACTATATGAACCAGTCATTCTACTTCTTGGTGTCTATCTAAAGGAATGAACCCTAAATCAAAAGGATATCAGCACCCTTGTGTTCACTGCAACAATATTTACAATAGTGAAGATATATTAACAACCTAGTGTCCATTCACTGATGGATAAATGAATACAGGCAATATGTTAAATGTATACAATTGAATAGGGGCTTCCCAGGTGGTGCAGTGGTCAAGAATGTGCTTGCCAATGCAGGAGACAAGAGAGACTCAGGTTGGATCCCTGGATCGGGAAGATCCCCTGGAGTAGGAAATGGCAACCCACTCCAGTATTCTTGCCTGAAAAATCCCATAGACAGAGGAGCCTGGCAGGCTACAGTCCATGAGGTCACAGACTCAGACAGGACTGAGCGCCGAAGATACAACTGAATATGATCTAGTCACTTAAAAAGAAAAAAAAAAAAAAAACCCTGCCATTTACAATAATATGGGTGGACCTTGAATATTGTTGTTGTTGTTGCTGTTGCTGTTGTTCAGTCCCATGAGTCATGTCTGACTCTTTGCAACCCTATGAACTGCAGCACCTGAGAAAATCTTACCTGCCTCCTGAGAAATCTGCATGCAGGTCAAGAAGCAACAGTTAGAACCGCATGGTTCCAAATCGGGAAACAGTATGACAAGGCTGTATATTGTCAACCTGCTTATTTAACTCATATGCCGACTACATCATGCAAAATGCCCGGCTGGATGAAGCACAAGCTGGAATCAAGATTGCAGGGAGAAATATCAATAACCTCAGATATGCAGATGACACCACCCTTATGGCAGAAAGCAAAGAGGAACTAAAGAGCCTCTTGATGAAAGTGAAAGAGGAGAGTGAAAAAGCTGGCTTAAAACTCAACATTTGAAAAACTGAGGTCAAGGCATCTGGTCCCATCACTTCGTGGCAAATGGAATGGAAACAGTGGAAATAGAGACTTCATTTTCTTGGGCTCCAAAATCACTGCAGATGGTGATTGCAGCCATGAAATTAAAAGACACTTGCTCCTCGGAAGGAAAGTTATGACCAACCGAGACAGCATATTAAAAAGCAGAGACATTGCCGACAGAGGTCCATCTAATCAAAGCTATAGTTTTTCCAGTAGTCATATATGGATGTGAGAGTTGGACCATAAAGAAAGCTGAATGCTGAAGAATTTATGCTTTTGAACTGTGGTGTTGGAGAAGACTCTTGCGAGTCCCCTGGACTGCAAGGAGATCCAACCAGTCCTGAATATACATTGGAAGGACTGATGTTGAAGCTGAAGCTCCAATACTTTGGCCACCTTATGCGAAGAACTGACTCATTGAAAAAGACTCTGATGCTGGGAAAGATTGAAGGCAGGAGGAGAAGGGGATGACAGAGGATGAGATGGTGGGATGGCATCACCAACTCGATGGACATGCGTTTGAGCAAGCTCTGGGAATTGATGATGGACAGGGAAGCTTGGCGTGCTGCAGTCCATGGAGTCGCAAAGAGTCAGACACGACTGAGCAACTGAACTGAATTGGTCCAAGTGTCACACTAGTGGTTAGTCTCACTAATCACTATTGAGTGCACTTATCATAGGAAACCAGTGACATTTTCAGATTTAATTGTGGTCAGTGGAAGAATATGCTCCTGCTATTAGATAAGGCCTTATCCTGTTAGATAAGGCCCACACCTGTTTTGCATCTCCCTTTTTGAAAGGTCAGGATTGCATTAAAGGAATTACTTCATGTGTCCCCTTAGCACCACATCACATTTAGAAAGAGGGGCTAGAACATCACCATGGATTTATAAATGTTTGTCCCCTTCCCTGCAAGAGGGATTGGGCTTTTTTTCTTTTTAAGGTTTCCTAGTTGATTTCAAGGTGATCAGCTGAAATGAGCAAAAAGCATGGTGGGTTGTCATGAGGATTAAATAAAACAAAGGCACCGGGCCTAAGGAGCTGTTTATTATTCACAGACTCTGAACCTGGATTGATCAACAATGAATGGGAAAAGTGTGGTTTAGTGAAAAGCTTTTTCAGCACCAACAAGGCTGATTTACTTAACTGTTCTAAGCTTCATTTTCCTCATTTCTAAAAAGGATAAAACCCCCTCCGGCCTTTTAAGTTTGTTGTGGGGAAAAAAAAGTTACAGGATCTGGTGAAAACAGGCAGCCTGGAAACACCTGACACACATCACAGTAGAAAACACTTGGCCTCTCTTCCGTTTCACAGGCCAATGGGGACTGAGAAAAAAAACGGCATCTCTCAGGGTTCCGGGCAGTGTCTGTGATAATAAACTGCCACCTGCGTAGACCTTGCTACATGTATTAGTAAATACACCCCTCCAAAATGGGCATTTGATAAGCACCCATCAATTAACTGTACACCTAGAAATGGTGCCACCAAGTTAACTGCCATTATTCTACAAAGAAACTATTTCAGTTCCTTTAACTGATACTTCAAAATTCCTACTTACATTTTGCATTTGCCTTCCAGTAATCTGCTAGGAGGTGAACCTGTCAATAGGAAGGACAAAAATTATCTATCACCAACACCCTCAAAAGAACACTCACTTAGAAAACCCAAAATACTCAGTTGGAATTTTCAGAATTCAATCAACCCCCTCTCTACCTACCTCCCACTTTTGATTCTGCCTAGAGGACTCCTCATAGTTGGTCCAGCCCAAACCAAGAAACATTTAAAAAACAGTAAGAGTCAAAACTGTCGGGGCCTGGTGATCTTGTTTGCTGGGACATAGATGTTGAGACTTGGGAAGGGGCAAGCAGATTCCGCAAAAGAGCTGCTTTAAACAAATAGCTAGGAGCTCAGATGAGATCACAGCATGTGTGAGCTTTTCAGAGCTCTATGCTCAGCCAGGCAGTTATCCTGCATACCTTTGATTTATTCAACATTAAGGCTCTGCCCCTGCTCCCTGATCTTATAAACGTGTCTAGGACACAATTTCTCCATCTGTATAGGGAGGCTAATAAAACGCTTCCTCAGTGCGTTGTGAGGAATTATCTCTGACAACGTATGTGAAAGTGCTCTATTCTTTGCAAAGCACTACTCACATACTAGTTATGTCTTCCTAAGTCCAGCCGTTTTCACCTCAGAGCAAAGTGTGGCTTACAGAGATCAAACGTCTTCCCAAGGTCTCACAGAGAACCAGGGCAGAGCTCGCTCTGTTATCTGCAACCATCCAACCCTTCTCAACTTTCAAAGCCTGGTTCAAGTGCGCGTTTTCCTCAGCCCAGGGCAGCGGGCAAGAGACAAAAACGGCCCGGGGTTCGCACCCCAGCGCTGCCTCTCTCGACCTCCTAGGACCCTCGTCTGCTCCGTGCGCCTCAGGGGAAGGAAGGGGTGGCGCCCCCGCCTGGCCAGCCTGGGGACCTAACAATGGCAGTTAGCTTCTTGTCAGCCCAGCTGGCACTCCCTCTCCTGTTTTCTCCCCGCTCGGGGGGCTGCAGTCAAGGCCGGGACACTTTGACAGCTCCCAGATCGGGGCTGGAGGGGCTGTGGTGTGTGCCTCCCACCCATCTAGATTGGCTATGGCCAATGAGAGGTTGGGGGCGGTCTGAGGAATTTAAGCCTGAGGGTCTTTGAATTTCCCTTTCTGTTGGGGGAGAAAGATCAGACATTTCCCTCTGAGTGTTTCTTCTACTGAGAGTCTGGCAGCCTCTGGATGAGGTCCTCCCTGTCCCATCTGGATGGCCACTGCTGGGGCAGGTATGGGGCGGGCCCGGGCTGCGCGGTGGGAAGGGGCCTGTGCCCCGGGTCCCCAGGCCCGGGCTCCTGCAGTGGCCGCTGCTGGGGCAGGTGTGGGGCGGGCCCGGGCCTGTCTCTTATACACATCTGGTATTGCGAGCAACTCCGCCCCAGGCTGGCATTCCCGCCCCGTAACCCCAGGGGGCGCGCGAAAATTTGGGCCTAGCAATTATCATCCCATTTTGCAGATGAGGGGAACTGAGGCCAGCTCAGAGTCATGGGGCGGTGGGAGGGGGTGGAGGCCGGCCGGTGTCAAAGCGGTTAGCACCGTGCCGGCCCCTGGTTGGGGCGGGAAAGCGTTGGTCTCTTTTCCTTTGGACTATGTTGGAATGGAAGCCCTAAGAGGGCAGGAACTGTGCCGTTCAGTGTTGTGCCCCGAGCACAGTGGGCACGCAGTAAATCATTTGACTCATGACTTACTCCGGCCCTGCCTACCTCTCTAACTTCAACTTTGAGTCACCCAGCCTTCTCAAAAGCTTGTAAAAGAATCGGAGAAAGTCCATACAGGAGGGGTATGATATGGAAAAGAGCTCCCAGCCTGCACTTGTGCAGAGGAGTTAATCCAATTTACAGAAGAGGTGAAGAGAGACCAGCCAGGAGGCTTCAGTGAAACCCAAAGCAGGATGATGGTGGAGTGGAGGTGGCAGTGGAGATAGAAGGGGAAATGTTTGAGATAGGTTTTGGAGAATTAAGGGGATTCGCCGATTGAAAGTAAGGCACGGAGCAAGAAGAAATGAAGCAGTTCTTGAGTGGCTGATGGTGCTGGATAGTGAAATGGGGAAAACTAGGAGAGAAATAGGTTTAGGTTAAGGGAATAAAGTGTTTGTTCTTCTATTTATGATGTAAGTTATCTCTGAAGAAGGTGAAGGTGATGTCGCTCAGTCGTGTCCGACTCTTTGCGACCCCGTGGACTGTAATCTACTAGGCTTCTCCGTCCATGGGATTCTCCAGGCAAGAATACTGGAGTGGATTGCCATTTCCTTCTCCAGGGGATCTTCCCAACCCAGGGATTGAACCCGGGTCTCCTGCATTGGAGGCGGACGCTTTAACCTCTGAGCCACCAGGGAAGCCCAAAAGTCTGGAACTCAGCGGACAAACACATGGACTGAAGGTGGGAATGCGGGCCATATAAATGGTATTTACAGCATTAAGAATGAAAGACATCACTTATGGTGAGAAGAGAAAAGAAGCAAGCAGGACAGAGCCCTGAAGATCACCTGGACTTAGAGTTCTGGTATAAGAGGGAGGCCCTGCAAAGGAGAAGGGACTGGCCAGAGAAGCAGGAGGAAAACCATGAGGGACCCAGAAAGAACAGTGTTTCAGGAAGCATGGAGTCATCCGTTTTGGCAAATGCCACTGAGAGAAGAGCGATGTGGCTGTACATCACAGAAATTGTACTTGAATTTGACAGAGCGCTTTTGGTGGAGTGTAGGGACAGATGGAGAATTGAGGAGAAGTAGAAGTGGAGATAGGTAGTGTGCACAGACAATTCTTTCAAGACATCGAGGGGTGGAAGAGAAGAGTGCAATGGTCAGGGACAGAGGAGGTGATTTCAAGGGATTTATTTGTCTAGAATGGGTGACACATGAGCACATGTGTGCAGTTATTTGGGAATGATCCAACAGAGAGCGAGAGATTTAATGATCCCGGAGAGACAGGGGCAGTGACTCACAGAGGAAAGGCCTCAGAAAGAGGGGACTATACAAGATTGTATATAAAGGCATAGCTCAGACCAGCCAAAAAGCGTACCTTTGTGACAGCTCAGACCAAAGACCCAGGAGCTCCACTGTAGAAGAAACAGCCACACTATTTCAGGGTAGCCGCTGTTGCTTAGCAACCTGTGTTTAATAAGATGTTTTAACTGAATTCCTCATTAACTGCCATTTCAACTTAGGCTAACAGTTCACATCACTGGGACCTGCCTCAGCTTCCTTCCCTCCCCCAAAGCTGGGTACTTTTGTGGAAATGCCATGAAACTGGAAAGCTCAGGTTTTTGCTTTCTTCTACTGTTGATGATATATTCATTGAGAGGTGAAAAATAATATATCACAGAGAAGATGGATTTAGGGACTCTCATTCCATCTTAAAGGGAGGTTGTTGAAAACTGCAACAACAAAGTGTTGAGGAAACTATCCTGGTGGCTCAGTGATTAAGAAGCCTCCTTCCAACGTGAGGGATGCAGGTTCGATCCCTGGTTGGGGAACTAAGATCCCACATGCCACAGAGCAACTAACCCAGCATGCCTGAACTACCGAACCTGTGCACTCTGGAGCCCATGTACTACAGTTACAGAGTCCATATGCCACAACGAAAGATCCCACACGCTGCAATTAAAACCGAGTGCAGCCAAATAATTTTTTTTTTTTTAAATTTCAGGGTTTATATTTCTAACTCAGGACTCTCTGGTGAACTCCACTACCTTCTTGCCCTCTTGGAGGCACATCAGGCTAAGCAGAACTCCTAATTCCCTCTATTCAACCACCCAAAGTCACTTGTTCCTTGTACAGTTTTTACCCACTACCGAACATGGTCAACCCATCTGACACATTTACCCAAAGTCATTCTGGATTCCACCGTCTTCCAAACCTACTCCATACAATTAATTACTGCCTCCAACATACTTCTCAAATTCTTCTACTCTTCTGCACGTCCTCTAAGTCTGCCCTGGTCCAAGTCACCACCATCCCTCCCCTGGATCAGCACAGGAGCCTTCTAAGTGATCCCCCTGCTGCTCCCTTGATCTACCTCCAACACACTTTCCACGCAGCGTCCAGAGAGTGAGCTCTTAAAACAAAATCTAAACAATCTACTTATTTCCTTAAAAATCTTTAAAGGTTTGTGGTTACATTTTTCTGCCAACTAGAGCCCTTTACCTCCTCCTCTAAATTCTGTATCTGGGAACTTCCCTGATTGTCTATTGGCTAAGACCCCACAATCTCAATGCAGGGGGCCCAGGATTGATCCCTAGTTCAAGAACTAGATCCCACATGCCACAGTTAAGAACTCAAATGCCTCAACTAAAGCTCCTTCATGACAACTAAAGATCCCCCATACCACAATTAAGACCTGATGTAGTCAAATAAAAAAATACATAATTTTTAAAAATATAGGATACCTTTTGGTGGCAGAAGAACCAACAGTACTCGTGGACAGCGTGGGTATGTGGCTGGAGGTAGAAAGTCTTGAAGAAAACAAATTAAGAAAGACTTTCACATGTATCTAGTGGACCTCAAATTTAGAAATATATTTAACACATGTCAAGGCCTACTTATTATATTTAGATTCTCAATTAAGAGTATAATATAGCATAGGCAAAGAATTTGGAATAAATCTTGAATTCTAATCAAATGTGATCTTAAAAAGTGTCTAAACCCAAAGGGCCACTGTTTCCTCATTTATGAAACAGTGACTGATTGTCCCTAATTTAAGATGTTTGTAAAGCTCCATGATAGAATTTCTTTGATGGCTCAGTGGTAAAGAATCTGCCTGCCAATGTAGGAAACAGGGTTCTGATCCTTGGTCCAGGAAGATCCCACATGCTGTGGAGCAATTAAGCCCATGTGCCACAACTAATGACCTTGTGTCCTAGAGCCGGTGCTCTGCACAAGATAAGCCACGGCAATAAGAAGCCCACAAATTGCAAGGAAGAGTGGCCCCCACCTACCCCCACCTCCCTGCAACTAAAGTCCACACAGCAAAGAAGACCCAGCACAGACAAATAAATGAATAATTTTTTTTAAAAGCTCTACTACAGCACCTAGAACTGTAAGGACCGTTGTGGGGAAACCCCAAAAGAATGAGGCAGAGAGCCTCATATCTGAGGTTTATTTCAGGAGATGGTGATGCAAGGTAGAGTGTTGCAGAATTTTGAGCATGTGGGACATTTATACCATTGGACATAAGAGTGAGTATTCCAGTTTCTGCCTAAACAGGGAACAGTCTCTCTGCTAGGCATCCCCGCACTAGGGCACATTTAATTTCTCATCAGGGAGAGGGCGAGGTTTTTCCTGGAGGGTGCCTGAACAGTACCTTAAGTGAAGTCGCTCAGTCGTGTCCGACTCTTTGCGACCCCATGGACTGTAGCATACCAAGCTCTTCCCTCCGTGGGATTCTCCAGGCAAGAGTACTGGAGTGGGTTGCCATTTTCCTTCTCCAGGGTATCTTCCCGACTCAGGGATCGAACCCTGGTCTCCCGCATTCCAAGGCAGACGTTTTAACCTCAGAGCCACCAGGGAAGGTTACTAGTACCTTCTTAGGTATTCAATAATTGTTTAATGAAGAACGGAGTCGGTGTGATTGCAAGAGGTTACCGTGGAGAAAGAAGAACTATCCTCCCGGGCCGGGCAGGTCTGGGGCGGGGAAATTTTTACGTCGCCATGGCAACGACCCCCTCCACGCGCAGCCCAGAGGAAACTACAAGTCCCGTAAGCACCCGCGGCTTCCCCGCCTCCAGGGGAGGCGGGGCTCAGGCGAGCGCGGAACCGGCTTTACCTCTTTCCTGCAGCGTGATTGGCCCTCGGCTCTGGGAGGCGGCCAATGAGTACGCTCCGGGAGAGCGGTGAGGCCAATATGGCTTCCTGCACCTGGTGACGGTTGAAGAAACTGTGTTAAGTCTCATGGAGAAGCCCCGGGGCGTCGAGGTGAGAGGGAGAGGACTTTTTGTGACTGGGAAAGGGAACCCCGAGAGCCTCGCTCGGTGGGCCTTTGAGCGACGCCTGGAGGGTGGAGGATGGAAGAATGGATAAACAGGTAGTTAGGCTGAGCAAGGCCAGAGGCGATTGGCATCGCCTTTTGCTCCCGTTCTCCTGGGTCCGAGTGAGGTTGAGGGAGGAACAGCTTCACTGGCCTGGGGGAAGAGGAACTGGGTTCAGGATATGAGAGCTCCTGAATCTTCCTTCTCCCTCTTGTCTCATGGTGGCGTCTTTTGGGACTGTGAGGCCTGTCACATCCTGGTGGGAATAAAGGAAGATTAAAGTTTAATAAACACTCCGTATCTGGAGCGTTCCCGTGCGTTATCCCACAGTAACAAGCCCTGTGTTATTGTCTGTTTTTTTATGGATCATGCACCTGAGGCTTGGAGAGGGTAGTGCTACTCCCCAGGAGGGCCACACAGCTGTAAAGTGAAGGAGATGGGCACTAAGTCCGTCAAGTTCCAAAACTCTCCGTGCTTTGCCTTTCCCAGTCTTCTCACCACCTGTAACCCATACATCCTTTCATCATTTGGCTTCTGGTTACTTTATATTTGAATGTCCTTTCTGGCACATTTGCATGTGTAGTATAAATATAAAGTGGAATCGCTCAAAAACTCTCCAAGAGTAAAGAAGAATCATCATCAGTGTAGAGTGTGAATGATAACTCCCATTTTTAGAGCTGTCACTGCTGGGAACAGAACTAGGCTTTACATAGCACCTGGGTGCGCATAGCAGCCCTCTAAAGAAGGCATGTTATAGCCATTGTACTGATGGAGAAACCGAGAGCCCTAAGTAGGAGAGCCTGGATTCCAACTCTGGCATATCTGATTTGAGAGCCTGTGCTTTTAACCAGTAATGATCACCAGCATTTATTGAGCACTTGCTGTGTGCATGTCACTATTCTGAGTGCCTTTCCCATATTAACCCTTACTTCTCCCCCAAAGCCTATGAAATAGGTGGAATTGTCTTCATTTACAGATGGGGAAACCGAGGCACTGAGATTGAACTGCTGCAGGTCATATAGCAGGGACGGTTTTGGAGTCTTGGCCTAGAGCCCAAACGCTTCACAGCTTTTCTGCTACATGCCACATAGATTCATATACAATACCTCATTTCACATTGCACATCTTTTGAACCAAATATTTTTTTTTGTTTTATACATGAGAAAATTGAGACCCAGACAGCTTAAACAACTTGCCCAAGGACCCGCAGCCAGTTAGGATCAAGGCTAAGTCCAAAGCTATGGTATGTCCCACAGTGCTAGTATGTCATTTGCCTCAAATCCTCTTTAGGGCAGTCTGGGCCCCAAATTAACTTTCGTCTGACTTAAGTTGTTTTTGAGTTGAAATTACTTTGGTGTACACCTGCTGAAGGGGGAAGAATGAGTTTCTGGAATACATCTTTTCCAGAATGTCTTCACGAGGCACCATGCTTAGCATATTTTCACATCACTCTGTTCTGTGTGAATTGTGGTAAAATGTCATCATGTATAAATCCACAGAGGACCCTGGTGAATTCCTAATACATGTTTCTGTCTGGCTAAGGTATTCTTTTGATTTGCAGTTGAGAAATGTATAAACAAGAGTAATGATCCTGGTGTTTACGAAAGGGGTGTTTGATTGTACTTGCCACTCGGCCCAGAAGCATTGACTTGACCAGGACCTGGAAAGGGAGTTGATAGCAGATCTGCAGTTTCCCTTGTCTTACAATAAGCCAACCACGATTGCTCCTGCCTGTTTGTGTCATCCTTTTCCTAGGAGACTCCGTCTTCAGAACCGATGGAGGAGGAAGAGGAAGACGAAGACCTGGAGCTCTTCGGTGGCTATGACAGCTTCCGGAGTTACAACAGCAGCGCGGGCAGTGAGAGCAGCTCCTATCTTGAGGAGTCAAGCGAAGCAGAACATGAGGATCGGGAAGCGGGGGAGCTGCCCACCTCCCCGCTGCATCTGCTCAGCCCTGGGACGCCCCGGTCCTTGGACGGCAGTGGTTCTGAGCCAGGTGCCTTCAAAGTGTTCCCCGAAGATAGGGAGGTTTCAGAGGCTATGGATGGAGAGGCAGATGTAGGCCAGGTGGGCGGAGCCGTCCAGGTGTAAAGGGCTCTTTGATCTGATGTCTAAGGACCTGTGAAAGAGACAGAGGCACCCCAAGTATCCCCAAGGGTCATTTCAGTCTGATTTCAAGTCGTGATTTCATTTTTTTCTCACAATTAATATTCACTCAGCACATATTAGATGCTGGTCATTAACATGGTGGTGCTTTTGCGTTTGTGTAAATAATAATAGTTGGTGGATTTCTAAGCCTGGGTCTTGAGAATATACAACACCTAATGTGATCTGGTTACTCTCTGGGAAGGGACAAGAAATAGCTCGTGAGTCGGAAGTGAGAGGCAAGGAAATACAGAATTAAGTGACCTCCAGGTAAGAGGATGAGGGCAGATAAGAATCCCTGTGAATCATCCGGAAGCCAGTTGGCTTCAGAGGCGTGATGCTTGCACAGCTGCTGGACCTCTGTGCCAGGGCCTCCAGTGTGGGGACTGCCTGTGCACAGAGGCAGGTTAGATGGTCTGTGACGACACTCCTGTTTCCTGGTCCCTTTACTCTGTAGAAGAGGAGCATCTAATACTCTTTGCCTCTCCATTCATCCTGTCTTCTTTTCCTCTCTCCCCTTTTATTTATTAAATTATGTTACTGTTGGTTGCGCTGGGTCTTCATTGCTGCACGCGGGCTTTCTCTAGTTGAAGCACATGGGGGTACTTCGTTGTGGTATGTGGGCTTCTTGTGGTGGCTTCTCTTATTACGGACCACAGTCTGTAGGTGCACGGGCTTCAGTAGTTGCAGCGCACGGTCTCAGTAGTTTTGGGGCACGGGCTTAGCTGCAATGTGGCACGTGTAATCTTCCCAGGCCAAGAATCAAATCCGCCTTTCCTGCACTGGCAGGCAGATTCTTAGCCACTGTACCACCAGGGAAAGTCCTGTCTCCCCTTTCTTTTATTTTTCTCCCTTCTATCTTCTTCCAGTCATTATCTTAGAATCTTAGAACTAGAATGAACTACTAGAGACCATCTAGTCTGGGGGTGCACTCACCTGGCCACACCTTAGAATCATCTGGGCAACTTCTCATAACCACTGATGTCTGTGTCCCACCGCAGAGCCAGTCATTCTAATCAGGGCATTTTTAAATGCTTTCCAGGTGATTCTAGTGTGATATCAGGGATGAAACATTGATCTAGTTCAGCCTCTTTAGAGATGAGAAGAAAACAGGCCCACAGAAATTAAATGATATGGGTACATTTTTGTCTTCTCGTTTTCCTCTTTGCAAACTTTCCCCAGTTGTCTGCAGGGATTCTCCTTAGCCCCATTTTGACACACAGAGCCAAGGGATGCCGCACAGCTTCAGGGGTACACACCCAAACCGCTTCCTCTTATTCCAGTTCTGTCAGCCTTAGGGGGTTAATGCAGTGCCCCAGGTTTGAAGGGCCCATCATTTTGTTTGAATTGGGGTGATGATCGAGGGAGTCACGTGCTAAATTCTCTTCCCAGCTGTCTGTGAGATGTGTGGGATCGTGGGTACCAGGGAAGCCTTCTTCTCCAAGACCAAGAGATTCTGCAGTGTCTCCTGTTCCAGGAGCTACTCCTCCAACTCCAAGAAAGCCAGTATCTTGGCAAGATTACAGGTGAGAGGCAGTCACTTGGAACACCCTTCCTGGGGCCCTGGGTGCTGAGTCAGGAACCACTACCTGCTCTGGCGAGGGGCCAGGGGGCTTGGGCAGGACGTTGCTTGTGGTCTTCTGAGGTTGTAAACGGCCTGGTATTTCTTACGCACCCATTTCTGGAGCTCAGTAAGTTGCAGATTCATGGAGCTACCCTTCACCCCCAACCCTCGCCCCTCAGGGTCTGATGTATCCTCAGGAAGTTCTCTTTTTGGCTGTGCTGCATGGCATGCGGGAATCTCAGCTCCAGGGATGGAACCCATGCTCCCTGCAGTGGAAGCGCAGAGTCCTAACCACTGGGCCGCCAGGGAACCGCTGCCCTCAATAAGTTCTAAACAAGAACTCGTGGGGGAGTCTGGCACCCATGTCTTCCTGTTGCACTTTTACAAATGCTCTGAAAGGAAGCTGGGAAATGGGCCACAAGCTTCTCCAGCCACGGGGGGTTTGAGAAGATGGTACCTTGACTCTGACTCCATTCCACAGGCAGCTGCCTAGAAAGTCTTACCAACCTCTAGTTGGTATTACCAACTAGTCTTACCAACCTCTACTGTTGACATTTGTAGAATTCTGAGAAGGGGGAGGATTCTTGGAGATGTGTTGTCTAACTCACATACTAATTGACAAGCGTGCTGAGGTCCGGAGAGGGAGAATGATTTACCTGTGGGCTCTGTAAGAAGAGGACAGAGCTGAGACTGGAGGCTCATCTCAGGAGCCTGGCCTTGTGTCTTCACTACAGTGGTTTTCAAACTTGACTACACGTAGGGGTCACCTGGAAGGTTTCAAAAATCTCATGAAGATTCTGGTTTAATTGGGAGGGAGCACAGCCTAGACATAGGAGGCTTTACCGAGCACCCCAGGTGATTGTCCTGTGAAGCCTGATGTTTACTGTGGGCCTCAGCCCAGCTCTTCTAGTTAAAGCCTCGTGCATTTTCTCTCTCACTCGTGAGACAACTACTGTTGTCTCCCTCACTTTGCAGCTTTTACTCAAGACATAAGAAAATCCTTCCCAGTGAGCTAAGAATAACATCGTTATAAACTACAATCTGGGGATACTTGCGGAGGGCTTGGCACCCTCAGTCTAATCAGTGATTCCTAAAAAATGAATTTTAAAGATTACTATTTCAAAGCCTCAAAAATTTTTGCTAACTTAGATATACACAAATAAAATTGAAGAGCCAAGATTTGGCGCCAGGTCTGTGTGGAACTTAAGTTCAATTCAGTCGCTCAGTTGTGTCCGACTCTGCGATGCCATGGACTGCAGCACGCCAGGCCTCCCTGTCCATCACTGACTCCCGGAGTTTACTCAAGCTAATAATGTCCATTGAGTCGGTGATGCCATCCAACCATCTCATCCTCTGTTGTCCCCTTCTCCTCCCACCTTCAATCTTTCCCAGCATCAGGGACTTTTCAGAGGACTCAAGTCTTCGCATCAGGTGGCCAAAGTATTGGAGTTTCAGCATCAGTCCTTCCAATGAACATTCAGGACTGATTTCCTTTAGGATGGACTGGTTGGATCTCCTTGAAGTCCACGGGACTCTCAAGAGTCTTCTCCAACACCACAGTTCAAAAGCATCAATTCTTCAGCGCTCAGCTTTTTTTATAGTCCAGCTCTTACTTTCTTACATGACTACTGGAAAAATCATAGCCTTGACTAGACCTTTGTTGGCGAAGAGACATGTCTCTGCTTTTTAATATGCTGTCTAGGTTGGTCATAACTTTTCTTCCAAGGAGTGTCTTTTTATTTCATGGCTGCAGTCACCATCTGCAGTGATTTTGGAACTTAAACCCACATTTTTTTTATTTTAAATTTTGGCTGTGCCACTTGGCTTGCAGGATCTCAGTTCCCCAACCAGGGATTGAACCCTGTCCATGGCAGTGAAAGCACCAGATCCTAACCACTAGACAATCAGGGAACTCCCTAAACCCACATTTAGAGTTCATTAATCTCTCTTTTTTAAAAAAAAAACTTTTTACTTTGTATTACAGTAGCTTCCTTTGCAGCTCAGTGGTAAAGAATCTGCCTGCCAATGCAAGAGAGGTGGGTTTGATCCCTGGGTCAGGAAGATCCCCTGGAGAAGGAAATGGCAACCCACTCCTGTATTCTTGCCTGGGAAATCCCATGGACAGAGGAGCCTGATTGGCTACAGTCCATGGGGTTGCAAATGAGTCGGACACAGCTGAATGACTAAACAACAGCATAGCCAATTAACAATGTTATGATACTTTCCGGTGAACAGCAAAGGGACTCAGCCATACATAGGCGTCTATCCATTCTCCCCAATCATTGATCTCTTTAATAAAGTCTCTGGGCCACTCCGATTAGTGCTTAAGCTACAAATTACCGACCAGGTTTTCCTTATAGCTCAGATGGTAAAAAAAAAATCTGCCTCTGATGCAGGAGACGGGCTTGACCCCTGGGTCTGGAAAATGCCCTGGGGAAGGAAATGGCAACCCACTCCAGCATACTTGCCTGGAGAAAAGTCCCATGGACAGAGGAGCCTGGCGGGCTACAGTCCATGGGTCGCAAAGAGTAGGAAATGACTAAGCGACTCACACACATGCAGGTCAGTGGCCTTTAAGTCCACGGGACTCTCAAGAGTCTTCTCCAACACCACAGTTCAAAAGCATCAATTCTTCAGCGCTCAGCTTTTTTTATAGTCCAGCTCTTACTTTCTTACATGACTACTGGAAAAATCATAGCCTTGACTAGACCTTTGTTGGCGAAGAGACATGTCTCTGCTTTTTAATATGCTGTCTAGGTTGGTCATAACTTTTCTTCCAAGGAGTGTCTTTTTATTTCATGGCTGCAGTCACCATCTGCAGTGATTTTGGAACTTAAACCCACATTTTTTTTATTTTAAATTTTGGCTGTGCCACTTGGCTTGCAGGATCTCAGTTCCCCAACCAGGGATTGAACCCTGTCCATGGCAGTGAAAGCACCAGATCCTAACCACTAGACAATCAGGGAACTCCCTAAACCCACATTTAGAGTTCATTAATCTCTCTTTTTTAAAAAAAAAACTTTTTACTTTGTATTACAGTAGCTTCCTTTGCAGCTCAGTGGTAAAGAATCTGCCTGCCAATGCAAGAGAGGTGGGTTTGATCCCTGGGTCAGGAAGATCCCCTGGAGAAGGAAATGGCAACCCACTCCTGTATTCTTGCCTGGGAAATCCCATGGACAGAGGAGCCTGATTGGCTACAGTCCATGGGGTTGCAAATGAGTCGGACACAGCTGAATGACTAAACAACAGCATAGCCAATTAACAATGTTATGATACTTTCCGGTGAACAGCAAAGGGACTCAGCCATACATAGGCGTCTATCCATTCTCCCCAATCATTGATCTCTTTAATAAAGTCTCTGGGCCACTCCGATTAGTGCTTAAGCTACAAATTACCGACCAGGTTTTCCTTATAGCTCAGATGGTAAAAAAAAAATCTGCCTCTGATGCAGGAGACGGGCTTGACCCCTGGGTCTGGAAAATGCCCTGGGGAAGGAAATGGCAACCCACTCCAGCATACTTGCCTGGAGAAAAGTCCCATGGACAGAGGAGCCTGGCGGGCTACAGTCCATGGGTCGCAAAGAGTAGGAAATGACTAAGCGACTCACACACATGCAGGTCAGTGGCCTTTCACTCTAGGGTAGGACCCCTTTGAGCATCTCATAAACTGAACTTCATGAGCCTTCTGAAGCCCCTTCTCTGCCATAAACCTATAGGAGCACCAGGGGAAGGAGATGGCTGAGAGCTTAGGCCACCAGCAAGAAGTTCCTGGCAGTAGCAGGGCTTAAAAGATGGAAAAATGTATCCCTCCCTGCCCTCTGGCTCTGCCAACCCCCGCCTAGCAGGTGAACAATGGCTAAGTGCTTACTGAGTTCAGCACAATATGTGACCCTCACGCTTGCAACTCCCCCCTGAGCTAAGCATTATAATTGTTAACATCTTGATTTACAAGTGAAGAAACTAGAGTCCCAAAGAGGTTACCAGGGCAGTCCAAATCCCGAGCCTTGTTATCAGTCTTTAGGCTACCGACAGGCTCTCCTCCCTCCAGGGAAAACCACCTACCAAGAAGGCCAAAGTCCTGCACAAAGCTGCCTGGTCTGCCAAAATTGGAGCCTTCCTCCACTCCCAGGGGACAGGACAGCTTGCCGATGGGACCCCAACTGGGCAGGACGGTGAGTCGGAGGGGACTGGTGCTCAGGAAGCCGGTGGGGTGTGGTGCCAGGACTCAGCAGGTGAGGGGGGGCGCTCCCTAGGAGCCAGGATTGGAGAAGGGGGCCAGCTAGAAAGGGCCAGCCCAGGCTCACTTTAGATGGCATCTTCCTCACCTGGGAGTAAGTGAGATGGCCCAGAAGATCCCTCAGTCACTCTTGAGCACTTAAAAGCCAAGAGTTGGCTTCCTTTGTTTAGCATTGCCTGTAGCTCTCTGGCTTTTGTTTCCCTGGGGCATTGGAGACCTAGATCTGGTGTGAAGAAGGGTGATGGGATCAGGAACTTCTCTCTCTTTCTGAGCACCAGTAGCTGTTTCTAAATAAATGTAGACTGGCGGCTATGCACTAGGTGGTCTGACACAGCTCCCAGATCGGGGCTGGAGGGGCTGTGGTGTGTGCCTCCCACCCATCTAGATTGGCTATGGCCAATGAGAGGTTGGGGGCGGTCTGAGGAATTTAAGCCTGAGGGTCTTTGAATTTCCCTTTCTGTTGGGGGAGAAAGATCAGACATTTCCCTCTGAGTGTTTCTTCTACTGAGAGTCTGGCAGCCTCTGGATGAGGTCCTCCCTGTCCCATCCAGATGGCCACCAGGCTCCTGCAGTGGCCGCTGCTGGGGCAGGTGTGGGGCGGGCCCGGGCTGCGCGGTGGGAAGGGGCCTGTGCCCCGGGTCCCCAGGCCCCGGCTCCTGCAGTGGCCGCTGCTGGGGCCGGGGTGGGGTGGGGCGGGCCTGGGCTGCTCCCAGCCCTCAGGCCCGCCTGGTTTCCTGGAGTGGCTGCTGCGAGAGCTCCGCGCTTTGACCCCTCAACTCTGGTCCTCTTGGCTCTGCAGCGCTGGTCTTGGGTTTCGACTGGGGGAAGTTCCTGAAGGATCACAGTTACAAGGCTGCTCCTGTCAGCTGCTTTAAGCATGTAAGTGTCCTGGGCACAAGGGGAGGGAGGGCAGGGGCCCGGGCGCTGCTGCTGCCTCACCCACCTGCCTCACTGCTTCAGCACCGGGAGGGAACAGGATGAAGTCTGGGTGCTCGAAGCCCGGCTTTGCCACTCGCTCCAGTTCACCTTTCTGTCCGCTTGTTCTTCACCAAGTCCTCCCACAGACCCTCACCGAGGGCTTCGAGCTCGCCCCTCGGAGGTCGCCCCCTAGGCTGATTCACATAATGGCACTTTGTGCTTTGGTATCCAGAGCCAACTGTGAGAATCCCTTTCTCTTTTCCCCCATTTTTAGTGCTTTCCTGTTGACAGCTTGGTGCTTGTGAACTACCCCCCGCCCATTGGCTCCTGGGAGGCAGATATGGGTGCCTCCTGGAACCCCTCCTGCTAAAGGCTCCCTGACTTCCTGTCAGTGCCTAAGTTGCATCCGGCTCCTCGAGACCGCCTTGGACTATAGCCCGCCAGGCTCCTCCATCCCTGGAGTTTTCCCAGCAAGAACACTAGAGTGGGTTGTCATCTCCTCCTCCAGGAGATCTTCCCGACTCAGGGATCGAACCCTGCATTGGCAGGCAGATTCTTTACCACTGAGCCACCTGGGAAGCCCCACTGTCACTGAGAAGCGGCCAAGGCTGAGACTGGAGGGCTGGGCTTGGAGTGCAGGCCTGAGCAGGGGCCCCCACAGGTGCAGAGAGAAGCCGAGGGGCTCGCTTCGTCTTTCGAGCCAATTTCCTAAGCCCCAGGAAATCTGGAGAAGGCCTGCTTGTTTTATTTTGGCTGCACTGGGTCTTTGTTGCAGAGCACAGGGGCTTCTTGTTACAGTGCAAGGGCTTAGTTGCCCCTTGGCTTGTGGGTGCTTAGTCCCCGACCAGGGATTGCGCTCACGTCCTGCACTGACAGGCAGATTCTTACCCACTGTACCACGAGAGAAGTCCAACCACCCGGTATGACGATTGAAGGAGTGCTGTTTGTGTCTTAGAAGCGCCTGTTACGTAGTGAGAGTGGGAAACTGCTAGGTGTCTGCTGGCACAGGTGTGATATGCCAGAGGGTAACAACTAGGAGCCGGTCCTGTAGAGATGAGCAGGGCTGTCTGACACCGCGACTCCCGTCCCCTGACTCGGCTCTTCACAGAGGCGGCGCATCCCGTTCATCGCTTCCTCCCTGGTGCTGGGCCTGGCCTTCCACACACAGTGAGGGCAAACACCGGGGGGCAAAGGAGGGGATACAGCGCGTTTTGTGAGGCCTTGTGGCCAGCGGCTCTCTCTACCCACCCAGGTGGCTCACTGTCCCCTTGAACCCTCTCACCCCCACGCAGGTGCCACTCTATGACCAGTGGGAGGATGTGATGAAGGGAATGAAGGTGGAGGTTCTCAACAGCGACGCCGTGCTCCCCAGCCGGGTATACTGGATCGCCTCGGTCATCCAGGCGGCAGGTGGGTGCTCCTCCGGCCAACGCGGGGTCGGGCTGGGGGCGACATCTCCAGATGGACAGGCGGTACCGGAGCAGACATCAGCTTCATAAAACAAAAAATCCCGCCTACTGGAGTTTTGTTCTCCCTCCTTGCTATGCTTTCATGCTGCCTACCTTAGAGGGGACCACAGAGCTTGGCGAGTTTGGAAATTCCCATTTCAGAGTTCATTCCGGGGTCGATCAGGCCATAGAAAATTACTCCCCCTACTGTGCCATACTGCTTTCCAGGTACATGGCAGGGGTTTGTTTTCGCTCTGGCTGTTGTAGAAGGGGTTCTTGGAGTAGGCAGCCTGGTTTAAGCTGGAGAAGCAAGAAGGCCTAAGAGTTCATCTCCCCTTCCTCCTGCTCAGGGTACCGGGTGCTGCTCCGGTATGAAGGCTTTGAAAATGATGCCAGCCATGACTTCTGGTGCAACCTGGGGACTGTGGATGTCCACCCCATCGGCTGGTGTGCCATCAACAGCAAGATCCTGGTGCCCCCGCGGAGTGAGTTGACGAGAGTGCTCCGCGTCCTGGCTCCTGTGGGCCCCCTGGGAGAAGTCAGACCAGCCCAGAGCCCTCCTGCCCCTCGCTTCCTCTCCTCCCTTGTCCAGAGGCCCCGGGGCAGGCCCAGGTCGGGGAGTCCAGGACTGACCGCCTGAGAAGGCAGAAATGCACTGCTCAGGCCCTCTGCTGCTCTCTGGGGCAGACTGGCACCCGCCAGCAGAGCAGTGGCAGTCTGCACTCAGGATTCTGCTCTGTCTCCCCAGCCATCCATGCCAAGTTCACCGACTGGAAGGGCTACCTCATGAAACGCCTGGTGGGCTCCAGGACACTTCCTGTGGACTTCCATATCAAGGTCTGGCAGAGCACCCTGGGGTCTCCTGACTGGCCTGCTTCTGCCCTTTCCCCTTCTGTCGGTCCTTGGTGCTGCTCATTGGAGTATTTTTTCTAAGACCCCCTTGGTTTAGCCATCAGGGCAGCTCCCGATTCCCTAAGTATGGGTGGTGGGCGTCTTCTACCATTAGCTTGCTCCCTTCTCTGATCCAGCCTCATCTGTCATGTTGCTTTGTCTGCTGGTGTGCTCTTCCAGATCCTTCCCTTTGCTCATAGCATTTTCAGGAGCGTTCACTCAACTGGGCTTCCCAGGTGGCGCTAGTGGTAAAGAACCTGCCTGCAATGTGAAAGTGAAGTCGCTGAGTCGTGTCAGACTCTTTGCCACCCCATGGACTGTAGCCTACCAGGCTCCTCTGTCCATGGGATTTTCCAGGCAATAGTACTGGAGTGGGTTGCCATTTCCTGGGGATCTTCCTGACCCAGGGATCGAACCTGGGTCTCTTATATTGTAGCCAGACGCTTTACCGCCTGAGCCACCAGGGAAGTCCTGCCATGTAGGAGACCTCTATTCATTCAATAGATTTGATTAAGTGCTTGTTGTATACAAGGCACTGCCATCTGGCACTCTCCCCCTCCTGGCGGGATTTGGAATTGCATGGCTCTGTCCTCACCACCACTAAGAAACTGGAATGGCTCTCCCTGAGTCCGCAGTGCCCCGGTGCTGGAAAAGCCACAGAACTTCCGTATCATCCTCTATCCCAGGCAGGACAGCGCGAGAATCTCAGCAGACAAAACCGCCTGTCTCTTCACCCAGGCCCCAGCACCGGGGCTCTAGAGCAGCTGTGGGATCTTGGTCACTATCCTTGGCTGTGTCCAAGAGGCAGGCATTACTGCTGAGGTGCTAGGAGAGCCGCTCAGAGCTGCAGCCCAGCGGAGCCAGGGCTGAAATTAGAGGTATCAAGGCAAAGGGTGCTCAGTTCTCTAAACACCAGGCTGGTTGAGTGAGTGCTGTCGGTAGGGACCAGAAGGTAGAGAGCCCTGGGAGGGACTCGTGTGATCAGAGTGCAGATCCCTGAAGGAGCACAGAGCTGGACCCCAGGACGAGATTTGTGGCTCAGCTCTGGCACTAATGATCCCGTGTGACTCCAGGTGAGTCACACGACCTCCCTGGGGCACCTGTTTCCTTAATCTGAAAAGCAGTCTGTGATTCCCACTGTTGCTGACAGTTTGGTGCATACATTGTAAATATTCTATCATCCCAGGGACTTGGGAGCCAGGGTGGAACCTGGCAGGCAGGAGGGGCTCCTCTGCCCACTTCCTCCCGCCCCCCACCCCATCCCATCCTCTGGTTACTTCCAAGGGACAGGACAGGACAGTGGGAGGGAGGGATTGCCCCGAGCAGGCCTGTGTTCTGATGTCATTGCAGATGGTGGAGAGCATGAAGTACCCCTTTCGGCAGGGCATGCGGCTGGAGGTGGTGGACAAGTCCCAGGTGTCCCGGACCCGCATGGCCGTGGTGGACACAGTCATCGGGGGTCGCCTGCGGCTCCTCTACGAGGATGGTGACAGCGACGACGACTTCTGGTGCCACATGTGGAGTCCCCTGATCCACCCTGTGGGCTGGTCCAGGCGAGTCGGCCACGGCATCAAGCTGTCAGGTTAGCCAAGTCCCTGGCCAGCATGGGCCTGGGTCAGGGGGGCACATCTCTGCACCCCACAACTACTCTGAGTAATGGGGGCAGTCATCTTTACCCTGGGGATGGCAGGACTGGACCAGGTGTCCCAAGGGGTTGAGTGACTTGACCAAGGACACTCAGCCTGAAGTGTGTTCTGTGTGTTAGTTGCTCAGTCATGTCTAGCTCTTTGCGACCCCGTGGAGTATAGCCCGCCAGGCTCCTCTGTCTGTGGAATTTTCCAAGCAAGAATATTGTAGTGGGTTGCCATTTCCTTCTCCAGCCTGAAATGGTAAAAGTTAATTCACAGCTAGAGGTTCCAGGCCACATCCTCTCCTTGCAACGTGGGAGGAGTCTGGGTCCTCAGGGCTGAATAGTTCCGACAGAGAGCTCCTGGTGCAGGTGGGAGGTTGCTGAGCAGCCCCACATTCTGGGGGAGGCGTGGAGATGGTCGTGTTAGCAGCTTCAACTTCCTTCTCTCCCTTCCTCCCTCCACTATCTCCCTAAAAGAGAGGCGCAGTGACATGGCCCACCACCCCACCTTCCGGAAGATCTACTGTGACGCTGTTCCTTACTTGTTCAAGAAGGTGAGGCCCAGCCCTGGGCACTGCCCCTTGGCCGCAGGTCCACTCCAGACCTGAGGCCCCGGATCTCCCTTCCCTTCCCCTTTTCCTTACCAGGCCGCCAGCAGCTGAGGCCTCTTCCCCACCCCTCCCTGGGTCAGCACAGTGATTGCCCAGTTGCCCCATTCCTTTAAGGTTCGAGCTGTCTACACAGAAGGCGGCTGGTTTGAGGAGGGGATGAAACTGGAGGCCATCGACCCCCTGAATCTGGGCAACATCTGCGTGGCGACCATCTGCAAGGTGAGCCTGGGCGCCCTGGTCCTCCAGCAGCGCTTGCTACTGGTTTTCGTGCACATAGACTTGGCTCCTGGTTCAGAATCTGCTTTCTCTTCGGGGGTCAGAGGCTTGCCAACCCTGTGAGCTGGTCCAGGCGTGTCGGCCACGGCATCAAGCTGGCAGGTTAGCCGAGTCCCTGGCCAGCCACCCGTGGGTGCTGCGGAACACCTGACCTGAGCCTGGTCCTGGGGCAAGTGTGGGCCTTCCCGCCACCGTCTGCTGTCTCCTTGGGGGCTGGCCTCGCCACGCCTTAGCCGGGCTGGCGTTGCTGCAGACCTCTGTTACTGCTGCAGCCTGAGGAGCCAGCCACCACCCCTCAGCCCTCCTGGGGACACGCTGATTGTCTGTCTAGCAAACCTCCAGGCTGGTCCCCAGTATTCACCCCTGAGAACACAGTGACAAAAGGACAGACACAGTTCCTGCTGGCACAGCATGTGGTGTCCGTTGAGGGAGTCCGGAAGATCCCCTGGAAGAGGAAATGGCAACCCACTCCAGTGTTCTTGCCTGGAGAATCCCATGGTCAGAGGAGCCTGGCGGGCTGCAGTCCATGGGGTTGCAGAGTGACATGACTGGCCACACCTGAGGAAGCTAGATGATTTTGCCATTACGGGTTACATGAGTGCTAAGTACTCTGAAGAGCAGCTTCGGCCTCCTATCCCTGTCCTGTCACCTCACCCTGGAATGGGGCTGCAGTTTAGAACACCATGTTCTGTTTCCCTCTCCGCCACCACTAGGTCCTCCTGGACGGTTACCTGATGATCTGTGTGGATGGGGGGCCCTCCACAGATGGCTCCGACTGGTTCTGTTACCACGCCTCCTCCCATGCTATCTTCCCAGCCAACTTCTGCCAGAAGAATGACATTGAGCTCACACCCCCGAAAGGTAAGACTGGCATACAGTTGGAGGGAGCAGGGTTGAGGCCACAGGCCAAGCCAGACCCCCGGAGTTGAAGTCTGAGTGGACTGGAGAGGGGACAGCACTCCCTACGTCGCCACTAGCCCTTGGTCTGGGCTGGCTTGGGCCCCATGGCCCCATGTGGCCTGGTGAGCAGAACTCCCAGCGGTCCCTTTGGGCAGTGAGCACCCTGTACTACAGGACCATGGTCCTAGAGCAGGTCCCAGCCTGGGCAGGAGGGAAGAAGGCTGCTGGGGAGACTTTGGGCTGAGTCCTGATGGAGCTGCAGGAGCCCCTTTGGCGCTCTCCGGGACTCCCCGTCACCGCCCTCCCCCCCTCATCTCCGCCTTCCACTGCAGGGCACGAGGCTCACACTTTCAGCTGGGAGGCCTACTTGGAGAAGACCAAGGCAAAGGCAGCTCCATCGAGACTCTTCAACATGGTGAGGAGACCGGCCCTGCCCACTACCACCCAAGGTGGCGGTTCCAACCCCTTCTCCTCTCGAGTCCCTGCTGCTAAGATCAGCTGTCTCGAGGACAAGTCCAAACTCTGATGCGGATGCGTGCTGAACTGTCAGCCAGTCCCTTTCCCAGAGGGGCTGGTGCCTGGGATCACAGTGCAGAGGGGTTCCTGGTCTGAAGCCCCCGCCCCTGCTCCCACACCCAGGGCTGCCCCGCCAGCGTGGGGACCTAGCTGATTTGCTTGGCCTTCATCCCCATTCCAGGACTGCCCCAACCATGGCTTCAAGGTGGGCATGAAGCTGGAGGCCGTGGACCTGATGGAGCCCCGGCTCATCTGCGTGGCCACTGTGAAGCGGGTGGTGCACCGACTCCTTAGCATCCACTTTGATGGCTGGGACAGCGAGTACGACCAGTGGGTGGACTGCGAGTCCCCGGACATCTACCCCGTCGGCTGGTGTGAGCTCACCGGCTACCAGCTCCAGCCACCTGTGGCCACAGGTCTGGGCTCTCTTGGCCCTGAGGGGTTCTTTACTTTCCTTTTCTTTTTCCTTCCTGTCAACCACCCTCCACCCCACCCCCCGTGCCGCATGCCCCTTTGGCCCTCTGGCATGAGATCGAGCATCTCCTGGACCGCTTCTAGGGAGAGAGTGGCCCCGGTCTCCCCCTCCTGCTCCTGACCTCTCTGTCTCCCTCTCCCTCTGGCCTGCAGAGCTCCTTCCTTGACCTTGCCCACTCTGTCATAGGCTCGTGCCCTTGTGCACCAGGTAAATCCCCCAGGCCCCTCTGAGCACCCTGGTGATGCGGGTGGGAAGAAGGGACAGCTGTCATCCAGTCCCTCCCCGCAGCCCCTCCCCGTTCTCACGGCCCAGCTCTGGCTTTCCTTCAGGGGCGTCCCCTGTGTAAGGAAGGCCCGTGAGGGGTGGGCAGGGGTCTCGGGACGTGCCTGCAGCCTATGTCCTCTCAGAACTCTCTTCTCACCTCATGTCCGTGTCTTTCAACAACAGAGCCCACCACACCTCTGAAAGCCAAAGAGGCCACAAAGAAGAAGAAGAAACAGTTTGGGAAGAAACGTAAGTGGTGCTCTAAAGCTTCCCGGCTGGGGTGGGGCCTGGGATCCCCTGAGCCTGTGTCCCTGGGCAGGGGGTCACTACCCAGGTCAGTCACAGTCTTCATGTTCCCACCTCTCCTTTGCCCCTTGCCCCATAAGCCCATTCATCACCCTGTGTCTTAGGGACCCAGAGCACAATTAGGGAGTCTTCTGGTCTCTGGCAGCATTCAGGATGCTGAGGAAAAGATACAAGAACCTATATAGGTTGGAGCAGGGGTCGGGGTGGCCTGGTCTCTGAGGCCTTGTGCGGCTGCAATGTATGAAAATAAAAATGTTAGAGCAAACAGACAGAAGTCATTCTCTCATGATCCCCAGGGGAAGGGAGCAAGGGTGACCACCGAGCTTAGGGACCTCTCACAGGCAGGCCCAACCTCGGCAGGCCCCAGGCTGAGCTGCAGTGAGCTGGGCTCCCCAACGTGGTCTCCGCAGAAGACAGGATGTCCTGAAAGGGAACAGAGGAAATGGACGCGGTCCCTGGGCAGGGTTAAGATCCTGTGAGGGTGTGGTGTGGATCGAGTGGCAGGACCCTGTGCCGTTCCGAATCAGGGCTGGCAAAGGCACGGTGTAGAAGTGAAGAAAGTGAGGAGCAGAAACAGGAAGCTTAACTACCATGGCGGGGTGGGGACACTAACCCTTACTGGGGAGAAGCTCTGCGCCTCGGACATAGCCCTGAGGGCTGAGGTCAGAGTTGGGCCTCTGTCCTCCCCAGCTGGCACCTACCCCTCTGCTGGGCTGCCTGACCCCTGTTGCATGTGGATACAGCCCTCATCTGGGTTGAATTCTGTTTTTATTCCAAGGAAAAAGAATACCACCGGCCAAGACGCGGCCCCTCAGACAGGGGTCCAAGAAGGCCCTGCTGGAGGAGGACCTGCAGGCGGCAGCGAAGGCCCCATCGGAGCCCACTCCTGAAGAGAGTAAGAGCCTCCCGGGCGGGGCCGGCGGGCAGCTCCCTGCTCAGAGGCCGGTCCTCTCCTTCCCCACCTGGCACAGAAGAGCGGAGGCAGGCTTGGCACCGAGAAATCTCTCAGACCACTGAGCCAGGAGGGCTTCCCAGACACCCGCCCCCAGCTCTGAATGGAGCCGAGCAGCGGCCTGGCCCTCTGCACCCCCAGCCCCAGCCCTCAGCAGGGTGGGCTGCCTGCCAGACTGATGGGATGGGGCCCTAGGCCTTGGCTGCCCGCCACACCTGAGGGCCCCAGTCTGTAGGAAGCCCGGTTCCTTCTCCACATCCTGAGCTCCATGCTCTCTCCTCCTTGCCCCGCACCTCTCTCCCTCTTAGTCATCGCCGTGCGTGTGAAGGAAGAGCACCTGGATGTGGCCACGGGCGACAAGGCCCCGAGTCCAGAGCTGCCGGTGCCCGTCGAGAACATCAAACAGGAGACGGACGACTGAGCCTTCCTCGCTGCCAGCCGGAAGCCAGCCTAGGGCACCTCTCTGGCCACCACGCCAACCTACTTTACTTTGGAGATTGAGCCTTTTTGCATACATTTTGCCTGGTGCTGTGGGGGCCGGGCACCCAAGGAGCAGCCAGGGTCTCCTCTAGCCTCTGGCCTCTCCAGCAAGGCCATGTGACGGGGGCTGCCTGCGAGCAGCTCCCTCTCCAGCTCAAGTTCCTGAAGCTCTTCCTTCCTCACTGGTCCCCTCCACTCCCCCCACACTGGTCCATTGCCAGGGTGGGGGCTACACACGGAAGACAAGCTGGCTAGTGGTTAGGCCCGAGCAGGTCTTGAGGTGGGGACAGATGGTCACCCGACGGACGAGAGTGGTGTGAGAGGTACAGCCTCTGCCCCAGACTCCATGCCGAGCGGCCCCTCCTGCCTCGGTTGGGGCTCTGCTCCTCCTGGCACCCCCAGGAGGTTGGGGAGCCCTGTGCTGGCACCCAGCTCTGGCAGGCAGCTGAGCAGCAGTGACCAGCATGTAGGTCCCGGTGACTTGGGAGGTGGCCTTGATCAATTTTCCCTTGGCATGAGTACTGATTCCATTTCCAAGAGGAACAGAGATAAGGTCTGCTCCCTGGGAAAGGGAGCTTGCCAGGGCCTCAGGCGGGGGAGACCACACCAGTCCCTGTGCCACGAGAAGTGGGGGTGGGGGTGGGCGTGTGCACAGGCATGCAAGTATCCTGAGAGAGAAGGTGCCACCAGCATTGAACTTAACCCACTCTGGAGCCTAGCTGGATGGGACCTGTCCTTTTCTTTCTCCCTTTCTCTGTTAACCAGGAACAGGTCTGGCCTTGCCAGAAAGTCTCGGGGCCTCAACACGGGATGGTCCGCCCTGCTAGCTGACGTGGCCCTGGAGGAGATCCTGGAGACAGGGACATACTTCTTGGTCCTTTTCCTCACTGTGCATGTCCTTAATTCCATAATATATTTTGATTCCGCTGCTCCTCTGAAAGTACATTCTAGAAGTTTCATCTAGCGTCTGCCCACATTTCAGCTGCTGCTTCTCCGCAGTTAAGTCTCCTTTGAAGCTGTCTTCTCCCTCTGACCCGCCCTCTCTTCAGGAGACCTGGGGCTTAGGTGGTAACAGGCTGCTCTCCTCAGCCCTTCTCTTTCCTTCCGCGTGTTTGAGTAGAGGCAGCATGGCTGGGTGTGTCTCTGTGTTACCCTGTAATAGCTGTTACAGTCTATACTTGCCAGATGGGGTGCTGACCTTGGGTGTGTTGAGGACCCTGCTGTTGGGTGTCATCCCAGAGATGGGCCACCAGCCCAAGGGGAGCCAATTTCAGTTTGGAGAACCAGATCTTTTGTCCTTTCCTAAAGGCACTGCGCAGGCTCCCGTGGAAGAGAAGCGAGGCTCTGCAGCCTGACCTCCCCTAAATGTGACAGGGCTGTGCCTCCCCTCACCCCACCTCACGGTGAGGACGGTGGCTGACGGTGGCTTGCAGTTCCACAGCCTGCTGCATCACCTGCCTTTGCTGAGGGTGACTTGCCCTGCTGAGAAGAACCATTGTCCCCTATGCTCTTGCCCCTAAAGGATCAAGTTCTGAGTGAGGAGCTTCTGGGGGTGATGGGACTTGTTTGGCCTTCAGTTTTGCTTCTTCTGAGTGAAGAAGTTGATGCCCACAGTGCTTGGGTGCAGCAGGCAGGGCTAGAGGACAAGTTTAGCCACCGTTCCAGCCCCAGATGGGCTTTCCACACTTCAGTCCTATGAGGTGATTAAATCCCTTTCTTGCTGCAGTCAGTCCATCAGTGTTCCTTCTGTTCTGAGACGCCACCCCACCAGGTCGGCTACAGACGGGGAGAGTTCACCCATGAAGAGTGCAAAGCAACATGCGTCTCCACAGCAACACGCGTCTCATGTTCTTTGTCCCTGCCACTCCCCTCCCAGGACCCCGGTCTCCCCAAAGGCCCAGCCCGTGTCTTCATGCCCTTCGTGCCCAGCACAAAGCTGCCCTCAGCGAGTATATGACCAAGTGTACATGCATCCCTGGGACCTAGAGGTTAGCCGGTCACAGATGGCAGTGTTGACCTCCAGGACGTTTTAGCTCAAGGCACACAATGAACCTTGTCCCTCCACTGCCCTTGCCCTGGGATGGGACTTTTTGAAGTTCCACAGAAGTGGTGGGGGGCGAGGGGGTTTGGGGACACCTGAAGACTGGAAGGCGTCCTGGGGAACAGAAGCCTCTCCACTCCTTGCCCACTGCCTGACGGCCTGCAGTGAGCAGCACTCAGGGGCAAATGCTGGTGGAACCCCCTGCACCTTCCTTTACTGTCACCCTGTTGGACTCTTTGCTGCTCGAGGGACGGGGAAGCAAGGGATTCCGTGTTTGTGACAGCCTCATGCCAGACACTAGTTTACAGGTGTTCACACTGCTTGCTTCATCTTTGATCCTGTGAGGATGTGCTGACTTTATTTTACATATAAGAGAAAGAAGGCTCATTAAAGTTCAGTAACTTGGTGGCCTAAGTTGACGAGAAATGGCAACAGTGGGATTAAACTCCAACTCGTTGGCCAGGTCACAACCAAGACTCGGTGGCTTCAATCTGGTGAGCACCCCAGCGCAGAACAATCTTCCGGGGATCAGGGTCGGTGTCCTTCAAGGCCTTTGTATTCCTGGGAGGAAGCAGCTACTTTCAATAGAAGTAGAAACAAATCCTAGGGCTTCCCTGATGACTTAGTAGTAAAGAATCCACCTGCCAGTGCAGGAGACGCCGGCTTGATCCCTGATCTGGGGAGATGTCATGTGCAGGACAACTACCGAGCCTGCGCTCTAGAACCCAGGAGCTACGGCTACCGAGCCCACGTGCAGCTAACTGCTGAAGCCCGAGAGCCACCACTGAGAAGCCTGCGCCCCGCAATGAGTAGCCCCCACTGGCTGCGACTCGAGAAAAGCCCGTGCAGCCGAGAAGACCCAGCCCAGCCAAAATAAACCCCTGGTGAGATCACTCACCTAGAGCCAGACACTGTGGAATGCGAAGTCAGGTGCGCCTTAGGAAGCATCACTATGAACAAAGCTAGTGGAGGTGATGGGATTCCAGTTAAGCTATTTCAAACCCTAAAAGATGATGCTGTGAAGATGCTGCACTCAACATGCCATCAAATTTGGAAAACTCAACAGTGGCCACAGGACTGGAAAAGGTCAGTTTTCATTCCAATCCCAAAGAAAGGCAATGCCAAAGAATGCCTAAGCTATTGCACAATTGCCCTCATCTCACATGCTAGTAAAGCTCAAAATTCTCCAAGCCAGGCTTCAATAGTATGTGAACAGTGAACTTCCAATCCCATCACTTCATGGCAAATAGATGGGGAAACAATGGAAACAGTGTCAGACTTTATTTTGGAGGGCTCTAAAATCACTGCAGATGGTGACTGCATCCATGAAATTAAAAGATGCTTGCTCCTTGGAAGAAAAGTTATGACCAAACACGACTGAAGTGACTTAGCAGCAGCAGCAGACAACATATTAAAAAGCAGCAGCATTACTTTGCCGACAAGGGTCATCTAGTCAAAGCTTTGGTTTTTCCAGTAGTCATGTATGGATGCGGAGAAGGCAATGGCACCCCACTCCAGTACTCTTGCCTGGAAAATCCCATGGACAGAGGAGCCTGGTGGGCTGCAGTCCATGGGGTCACTAAGAGTCGGACACGACTGAGCGACTTCCTTTTCACTTTTCCCTTTCTTGCATTGGAGAAGGAAATGGCAACCCACTCCAGTGTTCTTGCCTGGAGAATCCCAGGGACAGGGGAGCCTGGTGGGCTGCTGTCTATGGGGTCACACAGAGTCGGACACGACTGAAGTGACTTAGCAGCAGCATGTATGGATGTGAGAGTTGGACCATAAAGAAAGCGGAGCGCCAAAGAATTGATGCTTTTGAACTGTGGCGTTGAAGAAGACTCTTGAGAGTCCCTTGGACTGCATGGAGATCCAACCAGTCCATTCTAAGGGAAATCAATCCTGAATATTCGTTGGAAGGACTGATGCTGAAGCTGAAACTCCAATACTTTGGCCTCCTGATGCGAAGAACTGACTCATTTGAAAAGACCCTGATGCTGTGAATGATTGAAGGCAGGAGGAGAAGGGGACGACAGAGGGTGAGATGGTTGGATGGCATCACCGATTCAATGGACATGAGTTTGGGTAAACTCCAGGAGTTGGTGATGGACAGGGAGGCCTGGCGTGCTGCAGTCCATGGGGTCGCAGAGTCGGACACGACTGAGCGACTGAACTGAATTATGATCCCAATTACTTCAAAAAGAAAAAAAGAAAACTACATGTTTTGTCAAATGTAATGTCAAGGGGGTGATGGAGTCTGATCCGTGGTGCCAACAGCACACCTGTACCCTTGCTCTTCCCACCCCAGCAACAAGCGAGGCCCCGAGATTGGGTGGGAAAAGGCTAAATTGAAGCAAGCCAGCAGTGACCGTCACTGTGGAATTCTTCTGGACACACACAGTCCCGGGAGGCTGCAGCTTAATCAGGCCACTGCCCAGGGGACAAAAGGTGTGCAGTCTTTCCTCATAAGCCCCCTCTGAGTTTAGCCCAGAGCTGTAGAGGGTGGACATCACTCTCAGAAGCCACCCAAAGTAGATCTGGTCCCCGCCCAGATCTACAACCTCATGAAACTGGGACCAAGACAAATCAGACCCCCACTACCATAAGGGCCTTAAAACCTGACCCACCCACCAAGGCCTTCCCGCCCCCACCCCTCGGCCAACCTTGTTCGCTCTCTGCCGTCTTCCCTTCCTGGGGGTCTCCCGGGCGCCAGGCCTGGGGGCCGGTGTCCGCTTGGCCTTCCTGGCAGCCCGGCCTGGGCAGGCTTCAAAGACAGCAGCTGCGGCCTTTACCCTCTGGCCACGGGCACTGGGGGGGGTGGCACAGGTGGCCCCCACGCGCAGGTTCAGTCCGGCCAGCCACCTGAGAAAAAACGGGGTGGGGAAGCCCCCGTGCTGAGCTTTCCTGAGGACAACAAGGAGGTCCTCAGGGATTTGGGGACGGTGGGGCCTAGTGGATGAGAGTGGACGCACCAGTTAAGTGATCCTGAGCAAGTCAAACCTCAATCCCCTTCCTGTAAAAGGGGGCCAGTAATAAACAGTGGCAGAGGACTGGTGAGCCAAACCGATCTAGACAAGCTACTGAATTTAATGTCATTTTACAGTCACCATCATCCCCTTTACAGACGAAACAGCACAGAGAGGCCACGTTCCTCAAAAGGAGACAATCACAGAGGTGGGTTTGAGCCCTGGTCACCGGGCTCCAGGGCCCTTGCTGCTTTCTTGGGCAATGATGTACAGCGCTCACGCACACTGACTAGGTCCACTCGGCCAGGCAGATTTCACCCCCACTTCATGGGTGAGGGAATAGAGGCTCAGAGAAACCCACCCCAAGCCCTGTGGGGTAGCTCCCCAGAGGGTAGCTGGCCCTGGCAGGATCCTCCCCCGAGAAAGGTGCTCAGATAGCACCGACTTGGTGCCCCCAGGGAGACGGTGGGGGCTTGAGAGCAGCTGGCCAGGCCCCCAGCTGGGGGGGTTCAGGCGGGGGTGCTCACCTGTGAAGCGGAAGCAGCTGGCAGTCACAGTGGAAGGGGTTGCCGCTGAGGTCAACGAGCTCCAGCTCACTGAGACCGGGCAGGGCGGGCAGCGTCTGCAGCTGGTTCTTCTGCAGGTGTAGGCTCCGAAGCCGGGGCCCCAGGCCTGAGAAGGCCCCAGGAGAAATCTGCAGGAAGGTGCCAGGCCCTGGTGTGAGCTCCTGCCGGCCTGGGGAGTGGTGAGCCCAAGGCGGAAGGGCAGTGCTGGTGGAAGACTCAGGCTGGTCCAAGGCCAAAGCACTTGCCCTCTGCAAGTCACCCAGACCCCCCAGTTCATGGTTCTTTCTGCTAGGCCCTATCCCCCATATAATACAAATTATTTATAAATATTTGATAAATATATTACTTTTAAATATTTATAATATATATATATATACACACCCCATATAACAAAAGCCTTGCCCACAACATGTGTAACAGCAGGTAATCCACAGACCCTGGGGAGCTCCCGCCTCCAGGCCTCAGCAGCGTCCTCCCTGCTCCCCGTGGCACAGCATTCCGCCTGATCTGTGGCCCACACCTGAGCTCCTAGGGGCAGGCACAGTGCCCAGCTCATCTCAGGGGCCCCATGCCCAGCCTGCCTCCCCTTGCCCCTCCGCCCCTGCGCCCACCTGCTCCAGGCCACTGCTGTTCAGGAAGAGGTGCTGCAGTGAGCGGCCCACGGGCCGGAAGGCGCCATCTCGTAGGGCCCCGAGCGGGTTCCCAGAGAGCTGCAGCTCCAGGAGGGCCGGCAGCCCCTCCAGGGCCTCAGTGGGCACCTCCCCCAGCTGGTTCCTGTCCAGGTGCAACTTCTCCAGCTCCCGAGCGGGGCCCAGCGCCCCAGGGGACACTCGGGCGAGGCGGTTCCCACTCAGGTGGAGCCAGCGCAAGGCCCGCCCGCCTGCCAGGTCCCCGGGCGCCAGGTGGTCCAGGGCGTTGTCCTGCAGGTGCAGGGAGAAGAGGCTGGGCAGGGCGAGCAGGGCGGCCCCTGGCACCCGCACAAAGCTGTTCCGCTCCAGGTACAGGTAGCCCAGGCGGGGGGCGCCCTCGAGAGCGGCAGCGCTGAGGCCGGAAAGCCGGTTGTCCGACAGGTAGAGGTAGGCGAGGCTGTCCAGCCCCGCCAGGGCGCCCGCCTCCAGCTCCGCGAGGCCGCAGTGTTGCAGGTGCAGCGACACGAGGCGGCCCAGGCCCGGGAAGGCCGCTCGGGGCACCACGGGGAAGCGGTTCCGCCTGAGGTCCAGGAGCTGGGTGTCGTTGGGGAAGCCGCGGGGCACTGCCTGCAGGCCCCGGCCCTCACAGCTGCTGTGCCGCGTCTCCGGGATGCACACGCAGGAGCGCGGGCAGGGCCCGGCCGCCCCGGCCTCCTCCCCAAGGGCGCCGCCCGGGGCGCGGGGCCGCGCGGCCTTCAGCTCTTCGGCCTCCTCCTCCTCCGCCCCGGGCCCGGGGCAGCGCAGGTCCGAAGGCCGCAGGGCGTCGAGGGCCTCCCCGCGCAGGCGCCGCGGCCCCCAGCACGCGCCGTCCGAGCGCACGCGCGCCCGCGCCAGCCACTCCAGCAGCGGCCGGGCCCGGCAGCCGCACCAGAGCGGATTTCCCTGCAGCCGCAGCCGGCGCAGCTGCCCCGGGCCCTGCAGCGGCGGCAGGGCGTCCAGCTGGTTCCCGCGGAGATCCAGGGTATGCAAGCGGGGGCAGCGGGCGAAGGCCCGGGCATCCAGGGCCTGCAGGGCCCCGTGGTCCAGCCTCAGCTCCCGCAGGCCAGGGAGCACCAGCCCATCCTCCTCGCCCATGTAGGTGAAGGGGTTGTGGCCCAGCTCGAGGCGGGCCAGGCCGTGGGCCTGGGACAAGGCCGCCCCCGGCAGGGCCTGCAGCTCGTTGTGGTGCAGGCTGAGCCGGCGCAGGGCAGGCAGGCCCGCCAGGGCCTCGGGGGCCAGCACGCTGAGCGCGTTGTGCGACAGCTGCAGCCAGCGGGCGCGCACCAGCCCCTGGAAGGCCATGGCGGGCAGGTAGACCAGGGCGTTGTGGGCCAGGTTCAGCGTGGTCACCGCGCCCAGCGCCCCAAACGTCCCTGGCCGCAGCTCCTCCAACAGGTTCCCCGCCAGCTCCAGCCGCTGCAGCGAGCCCAGCCCGTCCAGCGCCTCCTGGGGCAGCGCACTCAGGCGGTTGGAGGCCAGGTTGAGGAGGAGCAGGCGGCCTAGGCCTCGGAAGGCGCCCTCGGCCACCAGCTCCACCTGGCAGTGCCGCAGGTCCAGGTGCGTCAGGTGAGGCAGGTCCCGGAAGGCAGCCGGGGGGATCTCCTTCAGCATGTTGCCCTGGAGGTCCAGACGCTGCGTCAGCTGAGCAGGGAGAGGGAGGGGAAGCTGAGGGGCACCCGGACCACAACCTGTGCCCCTTGCTAATGCTGGCAGCTGCTCTTCCCTCACCTGGAACAGTCTCCTCCCCCTCGTTCTCTTCATCCTGCTCCCTGACGCCTCCTCCAGGAAGCCTTCCTCCACAGCCACCCGGGTATCCCCTCATTGAATTGTCACTGCCCCCTCTACTTGCATTCTCCAGCTCTTGACTCCGCAGGGCAGAGACCATACCTTATCCCAGTAGGGCCCCAGTTCACTGCCCCAGGGCCTGTAATTAACTCAGTATTATACGTCACATAACTTGTTCCAATCACTTAGGATTTTAAATAGATCATCTCCGTTGTTGGCTGTTATCATTCCCATCTTACAGATGTGAAGACGGAGGCTCAGGGAGGAAAAGTGACTTCCTGGGGCCTCCCCCAGCCAGGTAGTGGCAGATCCTCCGGTGCCAGCCCAGGCTCCTCCCGCTGTCCTCTTCCACCCCACCTTGCCCTGCTGACCTCAGGGATGGCTGTTGGCACCTCGGTGAGGTTCTGGTGCCGGCAGGCGACATGCCTCCTGGGATTGTCACAGATGCAGGCCTGCGGACAGCGCTGGGCCACCGCGCACCGGTTTGGCCCCAGCGGCAGCAGCAGTGGAAGCAGCAGCACCAGGGGGATGCTCTGGGGCCTGGCAGAGAGAAGGGCCAATTGTTCGCAGAACAAGAGACCCACACTGTCCGCTTCCCTGAGCCCTGCTTCTTGTCCCAGAGCCCGTCGGACGTCTTCCTCCTTTGGCGCTGGGGAAGCTTTCGTTACCCTGAGCCTCCAACCCCTCCACAGAGCTGGGATTCCCTGTTTTACACCAGAGGAGACGGGATCAGAGGGACGACCTGGCGAGTCTCTGTGACTATCTATCTGCCCAGTGCCTTGGGGAGGCCTTGCCCAGTCAGTTCAGAGGAGGGAACAGGCAGTGCAGAGGCTCCTGGGTCCAGGGGAGGCCTGTCCTCCTGGGGTGAGGTTGGCAATGGAGAGTCAGCTGTTCCTCAGACCGACGTGGCATCGGCACCCTGGTGCCAGGGAGCACGACACCCACCTTGAGAAGACGGCCTGGCAGCTGGAGGGGCAGACCCAGGCCTGGCCCGAGTGAGGCTAGGCTTCGGGGGACCAGGTGTCATGGGATCCGAGAGCCTCGGGGAGCCTTGGTGGCTGGCCCGCGCCGCTCTGACGGGCAGACTGGCGGGCGCTCTGACTTCTCTCCGGTTTATTCCTCTGCTCTCGTCTCTCCATCTTAGCGCCACCCAGCTGGCCTGGCCTGGGGGAAACTGAGGGTATGGCCTTGGAGCTGTGCTTTGGGCCAGGTCTGTCCATTTACCCATCTGTCCTCCCACCATCTGTCCATTGCCCAGCAAGACCCCTCACCTCCCAACTGCTACCTGCCTCTCCACAGGGCCCACCGTGCCACGGTGGCACTCCTTGCTCCACCAGCCCTTCGCTCACTGCCAACACCCAGAGGGAACTTTCCGAAATCCAGGTGGGCCCTGACACCCTAGCTGAAAACCCTCCAGCATCTCCTCACTGCCTTTGCTGGGAGATCCTGAGTCCTGATTCCCTGACAGGTACCCACCCGCTCGGAGCCTTCAGCGTCCCCCTTAGCTCCCCTACCGTAAGTATGCAGAGCAGCTCCTTCTTGTCTGCCTGCCACGCGAACCTCACCAGCTCTTCCCGTGTCTGTCCTTAGCTCTCTCTGAGCAGCCCTTCCTGACCCCTGGGCTGGCTTCTCCCCTGAGCTGCCCCCATTTCTGCTCACTGGCTTGTCACCATCTGTTTTGCAGTCTCCTTGGAGTGCCAGGGTCCAGCCTGGCCTTGGGGCTGGTGGCATCCTTTAGAGTCCGTAGTGAGGTTGAGGCTCAGGGCGGGCTGGAGTTGGGGTGGGGGCTGCGTGGGGACAGATCCCTGCAAGGTCAAGCGTCCAGGCCTTGGAGGGCTGCCAAGCTCTCAGCCAGCCCCCTGGAGGACTAGCCCAGCGGAGCTCCTGGGAGCAGCTGCACCCGCCATCTTCCTCAAAACCCTCTTTTGAGACCCTTGGAGAATCTCTGTCCGGGAAGATCCCAGAGCCCCTCTCCCCCCAGCCCTGAGAGGCCCAGAGAGGGACAGGGGCTTGCCTGCAGCCATGCAGCTTCTCTGACCGCCCCCCAGCAACCCTGGGGCTCCAAGACTCACCCCGCCATTCCGATCGCAGGGCCAGTCGGCCTGGAGGCGCAGCACAGGGAAAGGCTGGCGACGGTCCCCCGCCTGGACGCCGGGGGAGCCCCCCCTCCCGGCCCACAGACCTGGCAGCAGGAGCAGAGCTGAATGGGAGGCTTTGTGAGGTGAGGGAGAGACGGGCATGGCGGGAGCAGTGGCTGGAGTTACAGGGCTTCCTGCTCTGAATCCGGGCCCGGGCCTGAGACCCAAGTCCCCGGACCAGCCCAGCAAGGAGGGCCCTCGAGGGGCCGGGCAGCCCTTGGGTCCCAGACCTAGACTCCCTCCTGCTGTGGGCCCTTGGGCAGGGCTGCGCCTCTGTTACTGTGCTAACACACAGTAACTGGTCAGGGCTGCTGTGGGGCTACGGTCAGCACCTGGCACACCTCAGGGGCTCAAGAACAGTTAACTCTGCCTTGTTTGTGCTTACATTTACATACATTGTTCAACACTTTACACACAATATTCTGCAAATTTGTTCTTTTTTCCACTCAACATTATGGAACTAAGTTGATTAGTTAGTATTGGATAGTATTTCACTGTATAAATGCATCGACTTACCCATTTGATGTTATGGTTGCCTCCATTTTTTATTACAGTGTTGCACAGAATACTTAAAATACTTATCTTCCTGGGGACATGTGCACTTAAAAAAAAAACAGTTTATCTAGACTGTAGCAATTATGTATCCTATGATTTTCCACATTCTATACTTCAGATCTGTGTTTCTGGTAGAAATGCAGCTTTCATTCTGTTTTAACTTTTTTAAAAGCAAGAAACAGTGTCACACCACACACAGACTTCCACATGTGCTATATCTCACACAGCAGATTCTAGCCACGGTATCCCACGGGGTGTATTCTCTTACATCTGGGCTTTTTTTTCCAATCAGTATTGTTTGTGAGATTCACCTGTGAGGCATATTTTTAAAATTTGTTCATTTTCATTTTTATCCAGCATTCCCTTCTATAAATAGTCCACAAGCAGCATGGGACAGTGGCAGGAGCGTGATCCACCCCGGATGGAGGTAAGAAGGTGTAGCATCTCCTTGTCGCTCTTTTCTACCCAAAGGCAACGGCTTTCATGTAGTTGTATAGTTTTTAAATATATCAAACAGTGCCATATTATTTTGCAAACATGTTTCTTTCAGTCATGTTTTTGAAGGTTTATTTAGTAGATACATGTAGCTTCTGCATCTCGTTTATTCATTTTGAGTGCTACGTGTATCTCACTGCATGTCTGGGTGCCATAGCTTGACTATTCTACGATGGATGTCTGGCTCACTTACTTTGGCTGTGCTGGGGCCTTAGATGTGACCTGTGGCATGCAGAATCTGTAGTTGTGGCATCTGGGAATCAAGTTCCCCGACTGGGAATTGAACCTAGGCCTCCTGCATTGAGAGCTTGGAGGCTTAGCCGTTGCACCACCAGGGAAGTCTCATCTGGTTATTTAATTTTCTGGTATTCCTCACCAAGCTGCTTGTCTCCTTGTGCTCGTGTAACAGGTTTCTCTCGAGTAGATCCCTAGATACGGAACTTGGGCTCACAGGCTATGTGTGTGTTCAGCTTTCTCAGTATCTGCCAGATTACTCTGAAGTGGCTTTCATTAGCTTGACATCCTTCCAGCAATGTGTAAAAAGTGCCAGATTCATTTCTTTCCTGGTGTCACCTCTCAATCATATTCGCCAGCCTGGTCTATAATGGTATTATAGTTTTACTTCGCATTTCCTTCAAATTGGATGTATATTCTCAGCGCGAATCCTTGTTATCTGTGTCGCAGTCTTTTTCTACGCTCTCACCTTGTCTGTTAACTTGTACGGTATTTCTGGTCACTCGTTTTTCACTTTTTGAATTTGGCCGTGTCTGGTCTTAATTGCGGCGCATGGGCCCTAGGGTGCAGCCTCAGTAGTTGCAGCCTGTGGACTTGGTTGCTCTGTGGCATGTACTTAGTTCCCTGACCAAGGATCAAACCCATGTCCCCTGTCTTGGCAGGCAGATTCCTATCCACTGTACCACCAGGGAAGTCCCCTCACTTTTAATTTTGATGAAGGCAAATTTCCTTATGGTTTGTGCTTTTTGTGTGTCAAAAATGCTCTCCAGTGTTTAATTTTACCCTTAAAAAAGGCTACGGCTGTTAGGCAGATGGAGTTGGACCACTTTGAAGATTGGTGCATGAAGGCAGCCTGTGCCTCCACCCCGTTCTGACCCCCACCCTCCCCAGGCTAACTCCCGTCCTGAAAGCTGGGTTTGTCACACACACATTTATGCTGGCTTTGGAACCCAGGGTGCCGGGCTGAGATTGCCTTCACTTGAGGCCGCTGTTGATTCGTCTGTGGGGGTCACGGTGTGCTTCGAGCCCACACCACGCTTTCACTGTTGTGAGACGTGGCCTTTGCTCCTGGCCCACTTTCCTGACGTGCCTGTGAGCCATTTCTAGGTTCATGCTGTTGGAACAGTGCTGCTCCGGGCACCCTTGGCCGTGCTGCCTGGGGCTTCCAGGATGGAATCCATGGTTTGTAAGCCACTGGCCCATAGATGAGCTCAGTTTACTGGAAACAGCCTGGGGCTAAGTAGGTCGTTTGCAGCTGGTGGGGGGTCACAGGCTGTCCCAGCAGAGGCATCTGTGATCTTGCAGACCCCAATTCAGGGTGTTCAGGGACCTGGAGCCTGTGTAATCCTAGGATTGGCTGTCATTCTCAAACGTGGGCATTTGAGTCTGGGGAGGAGATTCTAAAGTCTGCGCTCAGTAGGCAGAGGAGAAGACCCCGGCCCTTTCCTGCATCTGGAGTTGCTCTGAAGGATGGGGCAGGGGTGGGCATCCTTCACAGTGTGTGGGTGAGAAGCCGGGCACTTGTCAGCCGCTAAGAGGTGAATTAGATGAGATCTGTGCTCCTCCTGTCTGAGCTGTAGCTTGGCCCGCATCAGCCTGGGAGGAAGAAGGGCCAGCTCCAAGTGGCCTGGAGGGAGGAACACCCAGGCCAGAGAACCCTGGCAGGCTCCTAGGGCTCTGGGCTGCAGTTTCTCCATCTCTCACAAATCACCTGTGAGAGGTCCTGCTTGGACGTCAAGACTCAGCTCTTGAACCCGTAACTCGAGACGTCTTCTCTGACCTCACTGCCCACCATCCCCACACTGGGTATCCTACACCAGACTGGAGCTCCCTAGAGGCTGTGTATGCTGCCCAGGACCTCAAAACGGCCAGACCCCCACTGGCCTCCTGCCTGACACCTGGGATGGGGCTGGGGGAGGGCGAGGCCTGGGCATCGCTCTGCCACCCAGCCAAGAAGGATGTTGCCGGAGTGGTCCGTGGCCAGTAAAAACACAGCAACCCCTAAGCAACCTCGGAGGGAGCTCGTCACCGTGGGGCTCGCTTTAGGGCGGTAAGGAGAGGGTTAGGCTGTTGTCACACCACCGCGGCAATGAGAGGACCACTCCAGGCGTAGTGCCCTCCACGCTGGGCCACTTCCCATGCAGGCCCAGGGGCTCCTGCCTCGGCCACCAGCAAGGCCTGTGGCCACATCTGGACTGTGTTCCACTCAGCCGGGTCCGTAAATGGAATAATGAAAGGGCTGGTGGAGCCCACGTTAGGTAAGGCAGGACATGGGCTAGGCAGGTGAACCAGGGCCCAACTCACCTGCCCAGAGCAGAGCACTTCCACCCTCCCTGAACTCCAGGAGTGGCTGCCCCTCCTGGGTACCACCCGCCCAGCTGTGCGAGGCGGGCAGGCAGGCAGGCCCAGGGCAGAGGGAGGGGGCTACCAGGGTGCCCCCCCGTGGTGATACAGACTGGCCTGGGAGCTCTTGGGCAAGGCAGACCGCCCCTTACAGACCTAGATGCAGCAGGGGTTGGGGGGCGCATCACCGTGGCCCTGGGAGGCAGGACCCCAGGAACCAAGGCCTGAGAACAGCCCGCTTTAGGGGAAACGCTTCTCAGTGTTCACTGCTGCCACACTTTATTTGTGAAGCCCCGGGCACAGCCCAGACACACACAGAACATATGCGGAAAGCACGGAGTGCTGCAGGGCCCCTTAACACCAGACTGGAGCTCCCCAGAGGCTGTGTATGCTGCCCAGGACCTCAAAACGGCCAGACCCCCACTGACCTCCTGCCTGACACCTGGGATGGGGCTGGGGGAGGGCGAGGCCTGGGCATCGCTCTGCCACCCAGCCAAGAAGGATGTTGCCGGAGTGGTCCGTGGCCAGTAAAAACACAGCAACCCCTAAGCAACCTCGGAGGGAGCTCGTCACCGTGGGGCTCGCTTTAGGGCGGTAAGGAGAGGGTTAGGCTGTTGTCACACCACCGCGGCAATGAGAGGACCACTCCAGGCGTAGTGCCCTCCACGCTGGGCCACTTCCCATGCAGGCCCAGGGGCTCCTGCCTCGGCCACCAGCAAGGCCTGTGGCCACATCTGGACTGTGTTCCACTCAGCCGGGTCCGTAAATGGAATAATGAAAGGGCTGGTGGAGCCCACGTTAGGTAAGGCAGGACATGGGCTAGGCAGGTGAACCAGGGCCCAACTCACCTGCCCAGAGCAGAGCACTTCCACCCTCCCTGAACTCCAGGAGTGGCTGCCCCTCCTGGGTACCACCCGCCCAGCTGTGCGAGGCGGGCAGGCAGGCAGGCCCAGGGCAGAGGGAGGGGGCTACCAGGGTGCCCCCCCGTGGTGATACAGACTGGCCTGGGAGCTCTTGGGCAAGGCAGACCGCCCCTTACAGACCTAGATGCAGCAGGGGTTGGGGGGCGCATCACCGTGGCCCTGGGAGGCAGGACCCCAGGAACCAAGGCCTGAGAACAGCCCGCTTTAGGGGAAACGCTTCTCAGTGTTCACTGCTGCCACACTTTATTTGTGAAGCCCCGGGCACAGCCCAGACACACACAGAACATATGCGGAAAGCACGGAGTGCTGCAGGGCCCCTTCAGCCCAGCCCAGCCCAGCCCTCACCTCGCCCTGGCGCCAGGCCCGCAGGCCCCAGCAGGCCCTGTCCCTGCCCGCGCCGCTGGAGAACAGGTGTGGGCCTGCCCAGACCCCCCCCTCTCCGCTGGAGCTCCTAGGCTGCGTCCAGACACCTCAGTGGCCTGCACACGGCGCGGAGCCCGCGCTGCCCAGGTGAGTCCAGCTCCCAGACCTTCGCGTGTGCCCCCGGCTTCCCTTCCCGCCCACGTGGTGTGGCCAGACCCCCACACCCAGTCTTGCCCTCTGCCAGCCCCACCCCGTGGCCCCAGAGCGGTCCCGGCCCCGCAGGCTGAGGGGCCGCACAGAGCAGGGTGGATGGGAGGGCAGGGTGGCCAGAGGAGCCAAGCCTGGCGACAGGAAGCAGAGCAGCCCCCAGCGAGCAGCCCCAGGCAGGACAGGACACACCCGGGCAGCAGTGCCCCAGGCCTGGTGCGGCCCGCACCGGGGGCAAGGAAGGCAGGCGCGGGGACAGCCGCCGGGGCCTGGCGCCTGCGCAGAAAGCAGAGCGTCCTCAGACGGCGGCAGCTTTAATGGCACAGCAACCTGCAGCCCTGGCACCTGGGGGCCGTCAGCTCTGCTCCAGCGGGACCAGGGCGAGTCCAGCAAGGAGACATGAGAAACTCAAACCCCGACCAGAAGCACACGCCTGCACGTATGCCACACCGACACACACACTCGGGAGACACGACACGCGAGACAAAGCCCGTCCCTGCCGCCGGCCAGAGTCCTTCAGCTGAGTCCCTTCCCGAGTCATGGTCCAGGCGAGGGGCGGGCAAGGCTAGCTGAGCATCTAGACCTTGTACAGTGTCTGCAGGAGATTGTGGCGGGCGAAGGAGCAGGATTCCAGGGCGCCGTTGGGCCTGCGGGGAGAGAAGGGTCAGCGGGCTTCCTCTGGACCCAGGAAGCTCTGGCTGCATGGCGCCAGCTTCCCAGCTGTGACGCTACCCAGAACACACACCACACTTGGGTTTTCTAATTTTCACGATGACTCTGCAACAGGGACGTCAGCTCCTGCCTTTGCAGGTGGGGGTGGGGAGGCACCCGAGGCCACACGGCCCCGAGCTGGCACCGGGCTGGGAACCTGGCCTCCTCTCCACCAGACAGGCTCTCCCAGGCTTTTCCAGTGGGCACAGGGCCAGGGAGCCTTCCTCAGCCACTGGTCCCCGTGAGCGACTGGACCGTGGGAATCCCAGCTGGGCCCCTGAGAGCCACAGATAACCAGCGAGGACCAGGCCCAGGCCCTCCAGGACAAGGCCCCCTTGGCCTAGGCTGCTGAGGGAATGGACACAGAACTGCTCCCGGGATGCTGCCGGGCACGGAGCCCGGGTTGGCAGCAGGACGTAGGCAGACCCCCTCTGACCCGGCGTTCACTGCCTTGTCTGCAAGACGGGGCCACTACTGGGTCCCCACTCTCAGGGAAGGTACTGTGCCCGAGCCGTGTCCTCAGCTGGCCAGGCCTGGTGAGATTCAAACACAGGTGCCGAGCGCCTGGGAGGCCCGCGTGGCCAGGCCGGGGACACGGGCACTGGCCGCGTGGGCCGGTGGGCGCAGGCTCACTTGGTCAGGAACGCCAGCAGCAGCGGGGCGAGGGCTTTGGGGAAGTAGTCCTGCTGCACCACGTGGGTCAGCGCCATCAGGGGGCCATACAGGTTGGCGACGGCCTTGATCTTGTCTTCACTCTGCGAGACAGACGCACAGCAGAAGGCTGGGTGAGTGTCAAGGTCACCTGGGGGACGGCAGGTCACCCCCCACCCAGCCCCTACTGAGAGAACCCCACGGCCGAGGTCAAGCTGAATCCCACATCCCATCACGAAGGCCAAGCCTGCTTAAGCAAACCCAGGCCTGCGACTCGAGGTGCCGGACGTTGGGCTGCACCCCCCCGCCTGGGCCATGTTCCTTCTGGCGCACCTTGAGCAGCCCCATGTGGATGAGCAGCCGGGTGAGGAAGGCGTTGGAGTTGAAGGCAGACGAGCTGAAGGCCTTCTTCATCAAAGCATCTGCAAGGCAGAAGCAGTTGAGAGGACTCAGGTCATGTGGCCCCCGGGCACACAGGCTGGCCCTGCCTCCTGTCACATCAGGAGGTGGACATGGGGTGGACGTGGCCGCGGCAGCCAGACGGTGGGAACAGCCAGCACCAGGGGAAGGGCTCAACCCCCCTCCCGCCCCCACAGGGACGCCTGGGCCTGGCCTGGCCTCAGGTGGAACGGGCGTGGGCAGAGATGAGGTGAGGCAGGTCACCCTGGGGCGGTTTCAGCTGGTCTCTGGAGGTGGGGGGTTGGGGAATGGATGGGGGAGCAGGAGGAGGTGTGGCCCAGGCCCTGCAGGAACCCCACGAGCCCCTGCTCCTGTGCGAGGCTCTTCTGGGAAACAGAATTCAGGCAACTTGTCCCCACAAATGCCCCAGGAGGGGCGGGGCTGGGCCCTCAGGGAGCAGACACAGAGACCCCCGCCTGGCCCCTCCCAGCCTCCCCTCCACCAGCCCACCAAGCATCACCCACTTCTCCAATCGCTTCCAGCTTGTCCTCCCCTCCCTGCCTGGCCCAACCTGGCGGCTCAAACACTGGCAAGGTGTAAGGTTAGAGGTGCTGTGAGGAGAGGAACTGAGAGGCTGGGGTGGCGAGAGAGGGTCCCAACAGAACCAGAGACCCTCGGAAGCCTGGGGAAGGCCTGGGGACCTGCGGGTGGAGGGGACGGTGTGTGCAGCAGCTCGGAGCGGGGACAGGGTTCAGCTCTCATCACCCCTCCTTGGAGAGGTCTGACCTTCCTGCAGAGGGCGCCACCTGGCCTGAGTTCTCACCGTATAGAACTGTATGGCTTTGGGAAGGGCCTCAGGCTCCCCATCTGCAAAAAACAGAGAGGCGAGCACCCTGCCCTAGCTAAGGCGAGAACCCGACGGAGAACAGGTGGGAGGGCAGCGCTCTGAGCCGAGCCTGGGGCAGCGAAGAGGCCGCAGCTGTCCGGGGCACCCCCGCACGCACCTACTGCGTCCTGCACAGCCGTCCGCACCGAGGCTTCGTCCTTGAACACGGAGGACACCTTCAGGAAGGCGGAGACCACCTTCTCCGGGTCAGACGTGTCAGTCTGAGGACACAGGAGACAACGTGTGGTCACCAGGGAGCTTGGCAGACGTGGGCACCTGCCTGTGACTAGAGGAGGCCTTGGCAGGACACGGGCCTTTGCTGGGCAGGGACGTGCTGTCCCCGGTCTCGAGCGTCCCCGGGCCGGTGGTGTCCACACGTCGTGGGTGCCTCTCACATGTGCGATTTTTGGTGGCAGAGGTCCCTGGGGGAGAACGTCAGATTGGGTTACTCTATTAGGTCGTACGTTTGCTACAAGTGTACTTTCCTTTGGACGGAGTCGAATTGGCTGTCGTCTCCTTTTCGCCTTTATGACCGTTAGGTGTCTTTGACACCTACCCAAGTCGCGATGTAGACGACTGTAGAGGACTGTATTTCCCGCACTCTGTCTTCTGTCGTTTACCACAGGTCCCGTTCCGACCGGTGTGCTTCCAGACGCGGAGTATTTCGAGTCGAAGGTACCCTTTTGTTAATGCCCTTTTTTCTAATGTCTTCTTGTGTTCTCCCTTTGTCTTTCGGTTTTACAGTTCGGTTGAGGGGCTCACCGGGGAAAATAAAGAAGATCTGTGTGGAGTCTCTATGACACCCGAACCAAGGTCTGGTGTCGTTATTTCGTTTCTGGCGTCATTTCGGTCAGTGCACCTGAAACCCAGAGGGACACACAAGCAGATACTTCGCACGTCATCGTAGTACAGATTTTTTTGTGCGTGCAATTGAGTTTTTGTACAAGAATGATCTTGTACGACAATAGACTCGGAAGTCTTTCAGTGCTAGAAAACAGTCACCTTCCATACTTTGTGACACTCTTTATGGTTTTACACTGTCTCTGTGGCTCGCTCGTTTACGCCGACGTTGGTGCCGTAGGTGTCCGAACGAGTGGTGTCGACGGTGTTTGAAGGTAAACACATTTTTTTTGTGTTTGTACGTCGGAGTCGAAAGGGTAGACAGTTTACTGTCATCTTCCCAGATGTAAGGCTCCACGGTTCTTCCAACTTATTTTAGTACACAAGTGCTCAGAGCAGTGGGCGCAGACAGGCACTGTGCGCTGCTGGGCTCGGGATGCTCGGTAATCATCTCAGTAAGAATGAGCCACGTCCCAACAGCGAACAAGTGAGCAGCCTGGGACCTGCTCGGGGGCCTGGGGCAGAAGCGCCGTTCTAGAAGCAGCTGGTCCTACAGGGCGTGCAGAGGGAAGCCTAACTGTGTGCTTCCATGACAGTCCTGCGAAAATTCCCAAACCCCAGTCATCACTGAGACGCCCCAGCCTACCCTTCCTTGCGGCCCAAGTTGTGTCCACAGTGTGCGCAGACCTGTGCCAGCGCTGGTCACACTCATTACACGAGTGTGCATTAGATAGGGCGCTTGGCAGCCCCGCCCCCGCCCAGCCCCGAGCTGTGCCGGAACCCCTGCTCCGGCAGCTCTAGTGGCCGAGGCCCAGTGGGGCTGTTACCTGCTGGGCTATCAGCACGGAGCTCTTGGGCCCGAGGCGCAGCAGCTTCTCCGGGGAGGGGAAGGCCAGGAAGGTGGAGACGTCTGCGGGAGGCGGGGAGGACAGGACAGGAGCTGGTTCCTGGGGGAGAGGCAGCACAGGTGGCTCTGGAGAGGTCCACGTCCAGACTCCTCGCCCCGAAGGATGCCCCTCACTCGACCGCTCAAGGCTCAGAGCAGAATTTCCCCCAATTCCCCAAGGGTGAGGGGCCTGCAGAGGCTGCCCCTGGTCAGCTCTTCACGTAGGAGCCTCTGAGGTGTGGGCAAGCACTTCCTTCAGACTCCAAGAGCCTGGTGCTGCCAAGGGGATCCTTGGGATGACATGGGATACTGCAGAAATGACTCCAGGACTCAAGGGGCCCCGCCAGGAGCCACCGTCTTAGCTGGGATGACCATTGCCGGCGGGCGCCAGAGGCGCCTGGCCATCTCACTGGACAGTAAGCCACACTCAACATAGCGTGGCCCTCCGTGCCCAACCCAAAGTCCCCCAGAAGCTTTACTTGGGAAGCTGAGGGGACAGACATGCCTCCTGGCCGGGAAAGGGACACCAAGTATCCAAGCTGGGTCACAACCCGGCCACCGTCTCTAGAATGGGGACCATCCCTAGGGGTCACCAAGATGGGAGGAAAACGAATTTCCATTTTTGCCTGTTTTTTACCTTACTCTTTTAGAAACACTTATATGCCTCCAGCACAACTGAAAAGCCAGGTGTGACTTTACAGTTGGCCTCTGTGTCTGAGGTTCTACACCCACAGATTCAACCAATGGCAGATCACGGAGCCACGCTGCAGTTCAGTTACCGCAGACATCTACACAGAAGTGGGCTCGTGCAGGGCACACCCATGCTGTTCAGCGTCTACTGCACGTGGCGCAGCAGCACTGTGCCTGTGGATAACTCACAAATGCACAGGCACATCTGTACTGGGGTTACGTACAGACAGACGCAGCTGCACTGGGGTGATTTCCTCTTTTCCACACGGAAGCGCACAGGCAGAATGAGTCTGCAGTCCTGTGACCAAGATAGCCCCACCCCCGCCCTCCCGGGGGCGCAGCCCCAGGACCCCAGGGCCCGGGGCCGGGCTCGGGCCGGGAGGACTCACCCCGCTGTCCGGGCCAGGATCCTTCCTTGAAGGCGGGCTCGACTCCTCGCCCTGCTCTTCCTGCTGTGGCTCCGGCTCCTCCTCCTCCTCCTCTTCCTCCTCTTCTCCCTCCTCCTCCTCTCCCTCCTCCTCCTCCTCCTCCTCGTCGTCATCTTCATCCTCGTCGTCCTCACCCTCATCATCACTGCAAAGGGAGGTTTGGCTGAAGCAGACCCCTCCCTGCCCGGAGGCCCACGTTGGCCCCGAGAACCCACAGACCCCAGCTGGGCAGGAGCCGGGCAGGGAGGGCCGGGTAGCAGCTGTCCCGGACTGGGGACCCGGGAGTCGACTGGAGGCCCATCCCACATGGACGCCTGCGCTGCATCTTGTCCCTGTCCCAAAGAACCCACAGTCCCATGGGGCAGACAGAGGAGAGGAAGAACTCTGTCACAGCCGGGGCCCAGGGCTGGGCGGGAACACTGCCCAGGCTGAGACATCCAGGACGGTGCCACCCATGTCTTGCTGACCACGGGAAACTATGGTCAAGGTGGAGCGAGGGGGCCGCCCTGCCTCTGATGAAGCCTGTTCCACTTCCCCCGGACTGGGGGTCCCCTCGAGCCCTTCCTGGCCTAGGTCTTGCAGCAGCACGGGGCCTGGCACTGGTGGGACGTGATGGAGGGCCTGACACAGGAATGACGCCCATCTAGAGGTCAGAGAGGCAGGCGGAGACGGGTGCTGACTGCCGAGCCAGCTCCCGTCCAGACGGAGGAGGCAGCCCCCCGCCCCTCAAACCCGGAAGACCCCCGCTCCTGCATCAACCTCTGCCTTCTCCAGTCAACCTCCGAGACTGGTCTCAGGAACAGCCCGGGCCTGTCCCACGGCCACTGCACCCCACATCACTGCTGCCCCACGTAGCATCACCTCAGATCGAAGCACGTCCCTTGGAAGGCCTCCCCGACCCTCCTGCTCGATAGGGTGACTACTCTCAGCCCCTCTATGTCCCTGTGATATTTACACGCGATCACTCGATTATCATTGTCTCATTCCTTGATCCCTCGCCCATGGCAACAAGACCTCACGAGTCAAAAACCTTGACTGTCTTGCTGTCGATCCCCTAATGCCCAGCACGGCGCCCGGCACACCACAGGGACTCCACCCATGTTTTCTGAATGAATAAAGGGAGGAACGAAGAATCCGGGGCCCCAGACCCCCCACCTGAGGGACGCCAGCGCCGCGGCCATGTTGAAGCCTTCCAGCACTTCCTGCAGCTGCTCACAGCCTTCTTCTCCCAGCATGTTGCCTGCTCGCGGGGAGGGGCCGGGGTCAGCACGGGGTGGGGCCCACCGAGCAGGCTGGGGCCGAGGCCACCCCCCTCCTACCATTGAGGTCCAGTTTCTCCAGTTCCGTCTTGTCTGCCACGGCCTCAGCGACGGACAGAGCAGCCTCTCTCTTGATCTCACCGAATGACAAGTTCAGCTCCTAAAAGATAACGGGAAGGGGTAGAGGCAGGCAGACACAGGAGCCAGGAGACAGGGGGACCAGGAGACACGGGGGTCAGGAGCCTCCACTTCCCCAGGTGAGGGTTTGAGGCAGACTCTGTCCTGCCAGATAGAACTTCGCCACAACAAAAGGAATGTTATTCACCCAACGACTCCCACTAAACCGCAACGACCCGAGTCATTATTCTTCTCTTTGAAAAGTCAGAGGGGTGAAGAGCCTTGCAGAGTCGCCGGGGGAGGAGGAGGTGGAAGGGTCGGGCTGTGAACCCAGGCCCGCCTGCCTTGACAGGCCTGAACCCTGCTCCCCGCACAGCTGTCACCCTGAGCGCGGGGGAGCCTAGACCCCGGAGGGAGAGGCAGGGGGCGGTCAGCACCTTCAGCTTCGGCAGGCCCCCGCGGATGGCGTCTGCGATGGCGACGGCGCCCTTGGAGCGCACCAGGCAGTCCCCGAAGTTGATCACCTCCACCTGCCGCAAGGTCTTCAGCGTCTGTAGGAGGTGGGGGACCAGGGTGAGGCCCTCGAGCCTACGTCACACCCCATCGCACCCTGTCGCTCTGCACCCAGTCCAGTTGCCTCATCAGCTCTTCCTGCTGCCCCCGGGAGGCCTCCCGGTCTCTGGCTAAGCCCCCTCCAGGGCTCCCTATTACCCATGGGAAGTCTCAAGGAGTCAGCGAGGCCCCCTCCATCCCCCAGCCCTCAGACACACCTTGACCCCCGGCCTGGTCACACCAGGGCCAATGGAGCAAGGGTCACTCCTGTCTCAGGCCTGCTCACGGGCTGCTGACCCCTTTGCCTGAAACACCCCTCCTGCCCTCCCTGTCCACACAAAGTTCACTTGTCCTGGAGAACTTGGCCACAAGATGGCCTCTTTCAGGAAGCCTGCTCTGCATCTGGCTGGAACTCCCTGTGTGCTCCCCAACGCTTGCGAACGTCTAGACCCCACAGCAGGCCTGCCAGACTCCTGTGGGGTTGTGCAAGCCTCTGAGGTTGACGGAGCAGCGGCGTCTCCCACCCAGCGGCCCCGACGCCTAGCAGCCACTGTGCTCGCAGCTGAGTGGCTCCTTCCTCCCCTCCTCGCCCTTGGGGCTCCTTGAAGGCAGACTCCCGGACTCAGCTCTGTGTGGCCTGCACTTGGTGCAGCGTTGGGCACTAGACAGGGACTTAATAAACAGCTGAGGAAAGAATCGACGAGGCCAACAGGCTGGAGCAGCCTCTATGTGGCCTCTGAGAACAAATCAGCACCAACAGCTGTGGCCGCATGGAGGCCACTCAGGATGGGGCAGCGCAGACACACAGAGCTGCCCCCAGGGCCCAGGCCCCTTGGTGACAGATGCCCTGTTTGGGCACGTGGCTAAAGCCACAAGAGACACATGAGGTGGGTGGGCCGGGGGGAGAGCAGCCACCTGCCGACAGGTCCACAGGAAAGACAACCACCAGTCCTGGTTTCCGCAGCCCACTCTGGCCCTGCTGCACCCCTCACCTTGGCCATGGCCACGGCGCCCTTCTCGGTGAAGGTGTTGTCGTTCAGGTTGATGACTCGCAGCAAGGGGTTGATGGCGAAGGCTTGGGCCAGGGCAGTGACACCGGGGTGGTTGATCCCATTCTGGGGCATGTGGACCTCCTCCAGAGTCCCGATGATCTGCGGGGAGCAGGAGGGAGAGCAGTGGGCCCTGAGGTCGGGGGTGGGGCCAGGGGACACCCCACGGGCAAGAGGGCAGTACCACCCACCAGGCATTGGAGGGGCTTGTCCGTGAACAGATGGTAAAGCACACTTCAGGGCACGACCACACCTGATCCTCCCCAGTTTATCTCCCTGGGATTAGGACCATCAACAGACAGATGACTGAGATCAGAGGGGCTAAGTAACTTGCCCAGGGCCACACAGCTCTGAGCACTGGTGTCTCTGTCTGGCACCTCTGCACTGCAGGGACCCTGGGCTCTGGCCTGCAGTCAGCCCAGGCCCTGCTCTATATAATGCAGCGCCGCTTGGCTTTCTTTATGGGGGTCCTGCTGCCTTATTTACACAGTATGAGTGGCAGCCCATGTTCCGCATCCTTTTCTGGGGGTAAGGGGGCTTCCTGAACCTAGTGAACTCCCTCACTCCAGCCTTCCCTCACTTCCTTTTCTCTGCCTGGAACACTCTGTCTCCTCCTTTTGCTGGAATTTCCTTGACAGGCTGATCCTCATGTGTTCAATAGCTCTCATTTTGGATGCCTCCTCCCCCAGGAAGACTTCCTGGATTGTCCTACCCCCCCAGCACAACCCAGCGCTCTTCCTCTCTGCCCCCAGAGCGCCTCATCCTTCCCCTCTCACGGTGTTCATCCCTCTGAAGTGTCAAAGCCACCTTCCTGTCTGCATCCCAACAGCCCCCAAGATCTCAAGGAGAGGCCCACATCCCAGTCTCCATCATCACCCTGGAGGGACTGAGGACAGGCCTGGCCTAACTCTATAGCCAGGCACCTTGTCGGCTCTGGGCGCCCAGCACAGCATGGAGATTCACAAATGAACACAGGCAGCCCAACTGAGGCACATTCCAAGTCAGGGCTCTTAATATTTTCTGTGCCACAGACCATCGGGCAACCTGGTAAAGCTCCAGGGCTCCCCTTCTGGATGTCTTTAAATTTTAAGGTAAATTATACAGGATAACAAATCAAGTGGAAGACAAGTATCAAAACATTTAGAAAACTGCCTAAATATCTGCTGTAGCCATACATATACCTCTTAAGCCAACGGATAAGACCTTGGTGTACCATTAACCTTATGTATGAGAAACAAATACTTCTGTCTATCCACAACGGCTATCATTTGACATGAAGATACCTGTGATTTCTCCTGGTAACAAAGCCACAAGAATTTCGAAAGCTGAAGTTTACTGTCCACATTCACCATGGAAGGTAAATGCTGCATTTTATTAGCTCTGGTAGTGAAACAACCATGCAATATCCCCCTGGCCACGTTCAAAGCCTTCCTGAGCTCTATTCACAGACCAGTGGGGTCCCACAGCGTGCATGCTCGGTCATGTCCAACTCTATGCAACGCCATGGACCGTAGCCCACCAGGCTCCTCTGTCCGTGGGATTTTTCAGGCAAGAATATTGGCGCGGACTGCCATTTCCTACGCGAGGGGATCTTCCTGACCCAGGGATCGAACCCAGTCTCCTGTGTCTCCTGCATTAGTAGGCAGTCTCTGTACCACTGAGCCACCGGGCAAGTCCACGGAGCTGAGTTAAGACGCCCTGCCCTGAAGGACACCCGAGAGCACCCGCTCCAACTGCTGCTCCCGCCCTCCTCCCTGGCTCATGGGCCAGTTTCATGGGCTCCATCCCAGCGCCCTTCTCACTGGAGCCAGAGACTGCGACCCCACAGGCCGGAGTCAGCACTCACGCTGCTCTGGCACTGCCGCTCGTTCCCCAGCCTGGCAGGTCACAAACAGCACTGATGATTCACCCCAGGAGGCGGATCACGCCACCTTTCAGACCCGAGTGATGGGGATCCTGTCCCGAGAGGAGGAGCTAGCAGCCTCGGAGGGGGAGGTGAGCTGCCCGAGGTCTTGGCCAAGTTCTAGTGTCAGCCAGCCAAGCTGAGCCCGCCCCAGGGCAGGGAGGGCAGAAACCACTCACCCCGAAAGCTTCTGCCAAGGCGGTGGCTCCGTCATTCTCCAGACGGTTTCTGCCGGCCACGAAGACCTTCAGTGCCAGTGGCTTGCCTTGGGCACTGGACTTCCGATGACACTCGGTCAGAGCTGCTGCCAGGATCTGGGGGAGGCAGGAGGCCCTGGTCTTCACCGTGCCGCACCAGCCACAGCCCGGGTGGATATGGGACGAGGAACAGCGCAGCAGCAACCCCCTCAGCTGGGCCCAGCGCCTTGCAGGAACACGGGCTGTGACATCCACCTCTGTGTCCGCCTGTCAGCCTGTGGGGCTTAGCCCCATAGTAGGGACGGGGAGACGGAGACACCAACACCGAGTGATGTGGGCAAGGGGCTTCATGGTCAGCCCACTTTAGCGTCAGGACCTTCTGTCAGGTGGGCACCATCACAACTCCCACACTCTGGCTGAAGAAACTCGGGCTCAGAAAGAGACAGAAACTTTCCTGCAGACACCACGCAAGCGGCACACCCTGGACAGAACCCGAACCTTCTGGCATCTCCTCCACGCTCCACAAGGCCTCAGGGGAACCAGCCAAGAGGGCAGGGCTCCCCCCACCATGACCCGTCTGATACCCGCCCAGGCTCCGACCAGCCATACACCGGGGGCTCAGCTGCTGGGGGTAAAAACCTAAAACCTGGTTTGCCCTGACCTGGGGTGGTGCCAGGAGGCGGCCTCTATCTAGTGACACCAACAGAGCAAGAGGTCCCAAATACCAATTGGCTGGTGGATTGGAAGTGGGGAGACCGCAGTATAGAGAATATAAATGGTTCTCGGGCAGCAGAGCAGCAGAGACGCTTACACATACCTGCAAGGCCCTGAGTGCTCCCGGCCAAGGTGCTTTCACACCTCGTTCAACCTCAAAACCAGTCAGGAGACAGAAGGTATTAGCCTTGCTCTACAAGGCAGCTAGGTCAGTGTGGCTGCACACAGCTCTACTCTGGGGCACATATAGGACCTGGGACACCGCCAGCCTGACCCTGCGACGGCGGGGGTCGGGCGTGGGCTCAGGCCAGCCCGAGGGATCTGCAGAGGCGGCTCTGCTCCGGGGGGGGCTGGACTGGTCTCCTGTGGTGAGGCAAACACTGTTGTCTTAACACACAGCTTACTGCCCCTAGACCGGAGGCGTGCGGGCTGAGACGGCCCAGCGTGAGCTGTCCACCCTCCCATGGGGCAGGAGGCGACAGGCCATGCGCAGGGCAGGCCACTGTGGCTCCTCAGCCTGGGCCACCTCAAGCACACACAGGCGCCTCCTGCTGCGCTGACCGGCCACGGGGATGCTGGTTCAAACCCCACATCCAGCCCACGCTAGCTACGTCATCTGAGGCGCTCAACCCAAGAGCTCTAAGCTCAAGTGCCGTTACCTGAAAAGGCAGGGACAGTGTCACCCACCTCTCGGTAAGCGGGGAGAATTAAGGTGACACATCTTCAAAGAGAAGACTGGGACAGGGACAAAAGTCCCTGTTTGCTGTCAGTTCCTAACTCCTGGCCCCCTGCTCTTTTCGGTCAGATGGTGAGGGAAGGAGAATAGGAATGCAGACCGGCACTTGGCCTTTCTAGAAGCTGGGCCAGGAGCAGCCAGAATGGGCCAAGAAGAGAATAATCAAGGCTGGCCTCCCCGGCCCGTCAGCCCTGGCCAGCCTCATTGCTGGCAGGACAGGGGAGGCACCCTGGGCAAGGCTCCGACCAGGGACAGAGGTGAGCTGTGCCCGGGCCTCCCTGAGTGGCCCCTCGCTCTGGGCTCCCTCCGCCACTGCACACGCCAGGCCTCACGTGGCTCTGGCAGCTGTTCCAAGGGCACAGCGGGTCTGGTGATGCCCAAACCATGTGCTCTGCAGAGCCAGCAGGTTGGAGCACGTCTGCAATACTGCCTGTGGGTTGCCAAGGCAACAGAGAACTGAGGATGGTTGCTTGGCAACCCCACCCTCACAGATCCATCTCCTCTCCCCACTGGCCATAGCCTGCTGCCTTCGAGGCCTTTGTCCTTTGAAGAGAAAAACAAGAGGCGAACCATCCCAGACGGTGGGTGGCCAAGGGCACATACTCCAGGCGGATGCAGACGTTAGCAGGGGACCGGGCAGGGAGGAAGGCGGAGGACACAGGGATGTGGGGGAGGGAGTGGCCACACCCACCTTGCCACCACCGATGCCCATGCCACAGTTGTTGAGCTTGAGTTCGTGCAGCGTGAAGCAGGCGGAGCTCTTGAGGAGGGCCTCGAAGCCTCGCACGCCGTCAGGCCCGAAGGCGTTGTCACTCAGGTCCAGCTCCACCAGCTGGGCCCCAGCCGTGATGAGTCCCTCCCCGAGAGAGATCTGGGCACAGAGGAGCTCGTGTCAGTTTCACAGACAGGGACCAGGTGCTACTTCTGTGCCAGGTCCTTCCTGCCCTCGGGGGGCATCTGGCAGGTGGGGACCTGGCAGAAACACAGACTGTTTCAGTACAGAGCTGACCATGTTACATCGGACTGAAAACCCTGCAGAGGACTCTTAATTCAGCTGCAGCCTGGGGCTTAGTCATCTGGGAAAGCTTCCTGCAGGAGGCCACATCTGAGCTCAGTCTGGACAAGCAGCAGCCAATCATGGAATACGAGGAAGTTCCAGCCAGTAGTAAACCCAGGAGCAGAGGGACACAGCATGAAGCAAGCTGTGTGTCTGGAGACAAGCCTCCACGAGAGGTGGGGGTCAACTCAGGCAGGCGCCAGGCCAAGAACTGTGAACTGGGGCCTGAGCGCAGTGGGCTTGGAGGCACGTGAGGGGTACAGAAGACAGGGCCCCAGACCTGGGGAGAGCAGACGGACAGGCGGAGGGAGGCTGGAGACTGAGATCCACCCAGGGTGTGAGACAGGGATCCAGGCAACAGGAGAGGCTGCGGGGGCCAGTGTGATGAGAGGTGGTGGAGGGGAAACTGAGTCTCGGCAGGGTTCTCACAGAGAGAGGGGGGACCTGCAGAGACGGGGAGGGGAGGAAGAACCACCGATGTCCCAGGGTTTCCAGTGGTGACTGAGCACCCGGGGTGGGTGCCCCATTCCCTGCCTCAGCCCAGGACCAGATGTGGCCAGAAGGCGCTGAGCTCTCCCGGAACCTGCCAGGCTGGGCCACTGAAGTTCCCCAGGACAAGTGGGTGGGGCGAGGCAGCTCTGCCAGGGCTGGGCATGGAGGGGGCAGGGGTTCAAGGTGGGAGGCATGGGGAAGACACTGCCCTTGACCCAGCGATGGACAGGGCAGCTGAGGCAGTTTCCACGGCCCCCAACCCCAGATCGACAATGAAGGGCCATTCTCTGGCTCCCCCGCCCGCTGAAGAAAGCCCAGCCCGTGATCCGGCTGCAACTGACCTCAGCCCTTAGGCAGTCAGAGGCTCAAGCCCTCCTTCTACACCACTCCACCCTTCCTGCATTTCACGCCCTTTCCTGACCCCAAATTCGTATTCCTGTTTCTGAGACTTGCTCTCACTTTAAGTTTAGTATGGAAATCATGCCTTCTGCAGAACTTGAGAAGATTAAAGGCTAAAATGTAGGTAGGACAACAGCACAGAGGCGCCCAGCCAGGGTCTCGCCAGTCAGTCTCCCTCAACTTTTCTAACTCAAAATCCTTCTGCGCACACTCACATCAATTCACTTAAACCTGCACTCTGAATCCTAGCCGCCCCTGGTTCCTGTCCACCCTTGGGGGCTGGTATCCAGCTTGAGCAACTCTGCCGGGGCTCCATCAACCTCCCACCCAGGGAGCCCGCCCTCCAGCGTCCCGGTGGGGACAGCTGTCCCATCCTGGATGGCCCTTAACTGTCTATTGGACAGAGGTGCTTTAGAAATAAAGCTAGTGCCGGCATCGTAGGAGGTCCGGTGCTGGCTGATCAGAGGCCCGAGAAGATAGGACCGGAACCTTGCCGAGGGCACCACGTGCTGGGGGGCCTCGCTGGGAGGCTGCCAGCCCCGCCCCCTCCCCTTGAGCCCCAGGCAAGCCACGTTGGGCCCTGTGACCCTCCAACACCTCCCACACATGCACACAGGCTGGGAGCGCCACCCAAGCCAAGCTGAGCCCCAGGAATGGGGAAATGGAAAACAGGCAGAGAGAAGCCACCCGTGATGAGAACCAAGCAGAAAGAGTGGCATTGGAGAAAGGGAGGGGCTGGAGGAAGACAGGCAGCCTTTGTGCAGAGTGAAGTCGAGAGGGACCTTAGGACGCAGAGAAGGAGGGGCTGGGATGAGGGGATAATCCTCTGGGGAGGAGACCCACGCGGCTTGTGGGCGAAATCTCTGAGCTCAGGTCTCTGCTGCACTTCCTGTCATTGGGCCGCCCAGTCTCCCAAGGACCCTGAGTCCTCACTTCTGGCTCCCCATCACCGCGTGTACTGCCACTTGCTTGTCAGGACGCAGACAGCGACCGTGCTCGCCTGGCTGCCATGGCAGAATCTCGGCCACACCCGGGCACTCTCAGCCTCCACAAAGAAGAGGCTGTGAGGGAAAGTCCTGGGAGGTGCTGAAGGGGTCCCTGCGGCCCGGGTCGCAAGCAGAGGTCGCCTTCACTCACCAGGGCGGGAGGGATCTCCGACCGCAGCCTCCCCGTGAACATGTCGCTCCAGTGGCATCGCTTTGGAAGGAGAAAGAGAGTTAGCCGAAACCCTTGGAGGTGGCCATCAGACAGCCCCTCACCCCCATGGACTTGGGACCAGCTGTGATGGACGCTGACAGGACCTGGAGGCCCCAGAGAAAAGGACCATGGGGATCAGCAGCCGTGTCAGGAAAACCCTCCATCTGTCCAACCCTCTGGTTCTCAGAGAAAAAAATAATCAGGCTGAGAGGGAAGGAGGGGACTGGCCCCTGGACCCCCGGCAAGGCAGCGGAAGGACCAGGACCAAGACACCAGACTCCTGGCCCAGTGCTCCTTCCCAGTCCAATTTTCCCCCATGGTGTGGGCCATAGCAACACGGGACATGATCTTGGAGAGTGGAGGAATGGAAACGAGATAATACAGAACCCAGCAGTGAAGAAATTACTCTCTTTTCAACCCTCCTTACCACCTCCAGAAGACAGGTTTGGTTTGGGGTTGGTGAATCTCACCCAAGCCCCCACTTCCAGCTCATCTACCTTTTTAACAAAGGGAAAGAAGGCTTCAGGTTCAGACCCTTTACACGGCAGTGACCTTGAACTAGAATTTAATAACACTTTGATTTCCTTTACAGTAAGGGATGTGATTTTCCAGTTAGAGAAGAGATCGCGTTTGCTTTTAATTTACTTCCAAGTGAGCTGATTTAAAGGCCATACCAGTTAAATATCACAAAAGCAGTGGACACGTGGCTGGGTCACATACCATGCTGGGGAGCAGAGTTGAGGCTCCCAGCACACAGCCCTACCTCTAACGCTAGATCTGTGTCCACTTAAAATATCACCTCTGGCAGCTCTTGCCTTTCCTGGCCAACCCTCGGAAAAATGGACACAGGAGAAGCAACTCTCCCTGGAAACCCAGGCCTCAACACATATGAACTAGACCCAACGTTAAGTACTAGAGAAGCTGGTGTTGGCAAAACTCTCACATCCTCCAATAAAGCAAATCACTAACACCTCTGCAGACATTCTACACCTGTACACAGGTGTGTGGGGTCAGAACCAGCAGCTCCAGCCTAAGCGCCTCCCTACAGACAGTGTTCTCATCCGGAAGCTTCCCCGCCCCAGCTCTGACAGGCTGAGGTCAGCGTGGGGCTCCAGGGCATGCGGCTGCCTTCTAGTCCTGGCTCAGCTGACCCAGTCCCGCCACTCCCTGACTGATCCCCAGCATCTTATCTCTGAAAGAGGCTTCAGGCCTCACTCATCTCCACACGGGCAGCACAGCAGTTGAGAGGCTGGGGTGCTGTCCGGGCTGAGTGACCCTGGGTCACACTTCGCTCACCTGGCAAGACTTAACTTGTGAGGTGCTACAGGAGTGGAGCTACCATCTTATCCTGCCTCAGCGCTGTGCCCAGAAGGGCACCGGTGTCACGGGCACCTCTGCCCCGGCCGCTGCTCCAACACCCTCAGCTCCTTCCTGCAGAGAGGCAAGCCTGAGACTCTGCAGTGAGGTGATTCAAGGCCCTGGGTCGGCACAGGGGGGATGCAAAACAGGCCCTACTCCCACAGCTCAAGCGCTCTCATTCCAGCCGGCCTGTGGTCACTATGGCAACCACCCAGGGAGGAAAAACTCCTCTGCATCAAGGAGCCCAGACGCCATGGAAGGCCAGGCAGTGCAGCCTGCAGCCAATGAGGTGGTGGCACTGGGGCCCCGACCCAGGCCCTTGGATGCCTAGGCTCAGCTGCAGGCACGTCTCCTCTGTTCCTGTCCTTCAGGGATCACCCGGGAGAGCAGAGTTCCTTCACAGAAAAATGTCCCAGCTCATGCGCAGGCAAAGGACAGGCGCTGGGCAGGAGGGCAGAAGCAGCCCTGCCTTGGCTGTCTCTTAGCCTGACCACGATCCTCCTGAGGACACGAACATCAGGGCCCACGCCGTTGACCAGCTCGGGGCCCTCCGCTTCCTCTCGCGGCCCTGGCTTCGTCTGCCTTCCCTTTCAGAAAGCCCTCGGGGCCACGGAACGCGTGCTGGACTTGGAAACGTGAGCACAGCTCAGCCTCTGACCAGCAGCAGGTTCTGGGGAGGCTGACTCAGCCGCCCTGAGGCCTCAGTTCCCTTGACTCACAAGATGGAGAGACAGCTTTACGACAGCACTTCTCTCACAGAGCATGCTGAAGGGCCGGCATTCAGAGGAACTCGCTCTGAGCAACACCAAAACGGAAGAATCTCTGGGTTGGCTAAGGAAGGGCCCCGCTTGCGTCTAACCGTCAAGAAAGGACCAGCCATTCGGCTGTGAGAAGGGCAGCTAAAAGGCCCCCAGTGAGCAGCCTTCCAGCCACCAGCACCTGAGCTGAGGTGTGGGCCATTTCTGCCCCAAACGCGCCTCCTTCGAGGGGCAGTCTTTGCTCCCGAGTCTTTGCCCAGGCTGGGCTGAGCACCTGTCAGAACAGCTCCCAGACCTGCGACACGAGCTGCAGGCTCTCTCCAGCTCTGCTCCTTCCTTTTTCCCTTTCTCACGTGACCTGGTAAACCTCTTATCCTCCTGACACCTTCTCCGGGTCTGTGACCGCCGGGCTCTAGCAGACACATCACACGGGCAGAGGGGCCCCAGCCGGCACTGTGCCCCGAGATGACCACCCCCAGGGCCCAGGAGGGACTGGACACAGGGACCTGCCGGGGGGGTGGTGTGTGAGCAGAGGCCTGTCCCCAACCAGGCTGGGCCTGCTCGCCCCCGACCTCACCTTCAGCTCCGATTTCTTCTCCAAGGCCTTGGCGATGACCCTGGCTGCTTCCACGCCCACCGTGTTGCCCTCCAGGCGCAGGGCTTCTAAGCCGTCAAAGTCTTCAATCTCCTTAATCACGTCTTTGGCTGCCCAGGGACCAAAAAAATCAGAATCTTAGACTTCTGGAGTCATGGGCCACAGATGCAGGAGCTGAGGCCCAGCAACCACCTCATCCCTCACGACTCCAAGGGCTATAGTGCACCTCCTGGGGGCCAGGCCCGGCTCACCAAGGGGACTCAGACAGGCTCACAGTATAGCAGGGGACGTGGCTATGCGAACAATTCCTCTGTAGTCGTTAGCAGTTAGTTGCTCAGTCGTGTCTGACTCTTTGAGACCCCATGGACTGTGCCCTGCCAGGCTCCCCTGTCCATGGGATTCTCCAGGCAAAAATAGTTGAGTGGGTAGTCATTCCCTTCTCCAGAGTATCTTCCCGACACAGGAATCGAACCCGGGTCTCCTGCATTGTAGGCAGATTCTTTACCATCTGAGTTACAATTCCTTTGTAATGAGTGTTAAAACAAGTAATGTATGCAAGGCTTGGGAACCAAGGGAAAAGAGGAACTGGCCAGTGTGGGTGAAGAAGGTGCTCGGGGCACTTTGCGGGTGGTGTGGGTGGAACCTGCCAAGAAGGGGAGAACCCCAGCAGGGCAGGGAGGCAGCACACAGGCATCTAGGGTGAGGGACTCGGGCTGGCGTGTGCATCGGAGCGCTGCTTTATTGTGATGAAAAATCCCATACACTCTAAATGCCAATCAACGGAGGGCAGGTTAATTCACTGGGGCGCCTGACATAAATAGTCACACTGATGTCACTATGAATGGCAACAACAGAGGTGTTTACCTGACTTGAAAAATAATCATCTTACAGTGATAAGTGAAAAATGAGATTATCCAATGCTGTTTGGTCTTTTAAAACGTATGAATTCTTCTACACACACACACACACACACACACACACACATACACACACAAAGTTTTAGAAATCAGACGTTAAAGCAGTTATCTCCAGGTGGTGGGATTCTGGCTCAATCTGTGTTTTCCCAGCATCTGTTCAATGTACTCTCAATGTGTCTAGTTAGAAAGCAGCTTTTTAAGTATCTGTAATTATGATCCCAATTACTTAAAAAAAAAAAAGAGGAACTCAACTATGTTCTGGGAAAAACACACAAAACTTGAAAAACAAATGCATCAAAATTAACAGTAGTTACATCCCTGGGCTGTGTTATAATGAAGATACTTTTCCCCCCTTCTTTCAATGCTTCTGTATGCTACAATGAGCATGTATGAATTTTACAATCTGAAAAAACCACACAGGTTACATGAAAGACAAATCTAATCTGGCTGGCACAGGATGGATTGGGGTAACATGGTGGGGAAGAGATGGAGAGGAATGTGAGAGAGAAGAGGGGAACACCTTCTAGGCTACGACAACCAGAGAAGGGTTGTCAGAAAGTCTGTGATATGCTAGGACCGCCCTGGTGGTCCAGTGGTTAAGAAATTCCCAATGCAGGGGGCCTGGGTTCGATCCCTGGTCGGGGAACTAGATCCCACAGGCTACAGCTACAATGAAGACCCGGTGCAGCCCAACAAACAAACAGTTTTAAAAGAGAAAGTTCGTGACCTGCAGCCTCTAAGGGGCTCCCTGAGAAGCTGTCAAGAGCTGGGGGAGAGGTGGGGGTCTCCCGGTGCGCCTGTCTTCCTCCTCTTCCCCCTCCCCCGCCCCCCGCAACAGTAGCACCTCCTCAGAAACCCTTGCTACCTCCAACCAGGTCAGTTTTTCTTTCAGCCCTGTCGTGCAGTATGCTGGATCTTAGCTGGGATGGACTGTGTGGAGTCTTACCCACTGGACTGCCAGGGAGGTCCCTGAATGGATACTTGATCATTATACAGAGACTTTATTAGTACCAGCTTCCTCACTGGGTCATCGGTTTGTGAAGAAAGGGCCTTTCCTCTTCTCACTTTGCCTCTGCTCACTGCCACCACATCTCCTAAGGTTGTTACTGACAGGTCTGTTCTCGTTGAGTGACCCGAGGTAAGGAAGTGCCTGCGAAGGTCACACAGCTAGAGAGTAGTGACCAGCATTCATTTTATGACGAGAAAGGCTGGACAGGTACGAGCCTCCCGTTTCCTAGGAAGGTACGCTGAGGCTTCAAAGAATGAAGCCACCCTGCCCAGGAGTTCAGGGGAAACGGCAACACTGAGCTTCAGACTGGTTTTCCCAAAATGAACGTATGTGCTGCTCCCCAAAGCCTTGCTTCTTGCACAAGCACGGACTTCACACAGGGGGACCCGGCAGAGAAACCCCAGAAACCCTCCCCCCCTCTGGAGCTGCAACTCCAGAGCGCCAGGTGTCCAGGCCGCTTCTGCAGCTGGCACTCGGGGCAGGGCTGGCGTGGCCTCTCCGCCCTTTGGAAGACCTGCCCCAACAGGGCGTCCCCCCAACATCCAGGGAACGGCCGGCTCACCAGGAGGGAAGATGGCCGCTCACGGGAATGTTTACACTGTCCTCAGAGCGAGTGAGAGATGCCAGGGCCCCAGGGGAAGCCGAGTATGTGACACAGGTACCGAGACCAGAAAGGACTGTGCTTGCCACGAGCTCAGCCAGGGAGCCACAGAGTGGGCGTGCAAGGAAGAGCACCCACACGGAAAGGGCAGGGACGAGAGAGGGTGGGGCTCACAGCCGGGTCGCCTCTCGCTTGACCGGCAATCCAGAGTTACTTTACGCAGAACTCAGAAACAGGCCAGGGATGGGCCCCACCTGGCCCTGACTAACCACCGACTGCCACCAGGCTGTGTGGAAGGGGTTTCTCTTTTCAGCCTTGACTGCCTCACAAAGGAACAAGTCCCAGGGGCTCTGCTACATAAGGCAGCAAGGCCTTACTTTGGTCCTTACATGACTCAGTGAGGAGAGACAAGGACCTAGTTCTTTGTTTTCCAATTTTGGGGGCCTCGTTCTAATCAATGGCCTCATGGCCTTCCCTGGACCTCACCTGCTCACTCCCCGCCAAGACAGAGGCCCTTTCTGGGCTCACGATCAGGCCACCAGGCCCCTTGGCACAGCACTCGAGGGCCTCTGCCCAGGGCTCCTTCTGGGACTCTGACTTCTTTTCCCGCAAGCCCACCCTGTGTGTCCCAGCTCCTGACCCAATCACATGGTTCTCCTGCCTGCGGTGCCCACTCTCATTCAAGTGTCTGCTCATCCTTGGGGGCTTTCGGAGCCCTCCTAAGCCTCTCCCTAAGTGGAAAACAAGCGATCCCTTCCCCAACCTCACTTCCCAGAGCTCTTCCATGTCTCCGAGAGTGTGTTTCATCTCTCTCCTGTTGGCTGTCTGAGGACCTCACTCCTGGTCCAGGTCAGGAGCTCCTCAGAGGCTCGGGCTCTAAGCTGCCCATCCCTGGTGACCGCCAAAGCGGGAGGCGGCACGTCCAGCCTGAGCCAACAAAGTGGTTACGTGCATCGATTTTAGGAGCAGACAAACCTGAATTTTCTTCCCAGCTCCACTGCTTAGAGCTGGGCCTTAGTAAAGTCCTATCACGACCCTCCCTAGGCCTTAACTGCCCAATTTGCAAAATGGGGTGAAACCTACCTCCAGACCTTTTCGGGGGGGATAAATGGAAACACTTTGTACAGCACTGAAGACTACCTGACCCAGTGTTAACGACCAGCATTTAATAGCAAATTCACGTTTACTGAGCTGGGCTGAATGTACACTGAGACACACCAGACCAAGGACTCTGCTGGACCTCTGATGGAATCCTGGCTCTGCTATTCAGGGCTACACCACCTTAAGTAAGTTACTGCAGATGAGTAAGTTACTGAAGACTCCCAAGTCCTTTACTCTTTATTTATTAAATGGCAACATGTTTACCTCCCTTCCCCAGGGATGATGCAAGGATCAAAAGTGACAAAGCACAGGGAGGAACTCTAAAGGTTAAGGCCCTACAGAGATGTTAGGAATGTGCAAGGACTCAAGCGGTCTCTGACCTGGAGGATGGGAGCCAGCCTGCCTGTACACCAGGACAACCAGGCAAGTCCAGACCAGTTTCTCTGGTTGGGCTGGAACCTCAAGAGGCCTCGATGCAGGCGCCTTCACTTCCAGATGCCCGGGATTTGGGGTGGATCCGTGCCAGCCATACTCTGGCCACAGAAGCAAAGACAGGGTCTGCATTCTGCTTCTAGTTCTGTCCAGTCCTGATGCCTGTTCACAGACAGGCACATCCATCCCTCCCCCAGGGGCATTCATTGCATGGACTAGACTCCCAAGACGGCCCGGAGTCTCTCTCTTTTTTTTGGCCTGTGCTGCACAGCATGTGGGATCTTAGTTCCCTGACCAGGGATTGAACCTATGGCCCCTGCAGAGGAAGTGCAGAGTCTTAACCACTGGACCGCCAGGGAAACCCCTGGACTGTCCTTTCATGCAGTCTCACTGCTCTCGGGGGTGCAGTACTCAGAACCTTCCTGCTCTCGGGAAGGCAACAAATATTCCCAGACCAGCTTTGGATCATGTGGTGAATGTAGGGGTGGATCTGAAGTAAGAAATCAGGGCTGGATCCTGGGACTGCGGCTCACTATGGTCCCTCACTGCCAACCATTCCCCCCAAAAGGCCCTTCCCACCTGCCGGCCGGAAGCCACCAGCAGGGATGCCCACCACGTGCTCATGGACAAAACATCTTCAAGCCTCACTGGGCTAGGACGAGTGTGATCATGAAGCTAACCAGGCCTGACAAGTGGGACGAGGAGGAGCTCTCTCGCTTGCTCCCTGCCCCTCCAGGGCCAGTCCACACGGGGACTCACCATCATCCGCAGTGTTGAGTTTGAGGCTCTTGCCCTTGAAACTCAGCTGTCCCCCGGCTACCTGGGTCTTGGCAAGCGTCTCTGCTAGCTTGGCAATATCTTCAGAGGCCATGGTGGTTGCGTTGGTGGGCTCCCCTGGAAATCTGCAGACTGAAGAGGTCAAAGTGCATTAAGAGAGAGGATCTGTGGGCATCTCCAGGTTGGGGAGGGCCGGGTAGGACCATTTCAGCTGCCTGATCCCACCTCCCACGATAAGGAAATCCCAAGCGCTAAACCACTGGGAGAATTAAAAACAACACTGAACAAGAAAGAGTTCTAAATGGGCAAAGGTTTCAACCTCTGCAGAGTTACTGTCCCACTACAAGCCCTCCTCTGCCCAACTGCCCCAGGCAGGGTACCAAGTAGAGCCATGTGAGTTGACCACTGGGTCCCCAGGGAATGGCAGTCAAGTCCCAGTCTGACGGCTATGAAGAGTCTCCCCAGAGCACACACCTGCCTGATCATGTTGGGCGCTCTCTGTTTGAGGGTCCCATTCCTCAAACAGGACATGGATGGCTATGGGAGCCAGATTATCCATCCCAAGAATGCCCCACTGCCCTCACTGGCATGACTCTGGGGGTGGGGCACAGGGCACAGCGCACTGCACAGCTGGTTTCAGTCGTGGCCAGGAGCCTGGGCAGCCCATGGCGGCCAGACCTCAGGGGTTCCTAGGCGACCAGAGGCCTCTACATCACAACAGCCACCATCACAATAGACTGAGGACAGAGTTGTTGAAAAAAAGGAGCTTCCAGCCTGTAGTTCAGCAGACTGGCAGAAAGGATCGTTACATTTCCCCAAGGAGGAATGGGTGATCAGGAAGAACAAGATTATTTAGTGTCTCAGACAGTGATAAGAAAAAAAATAAACAGGAAAAGGGGTAAGAAGCTTTGCTGTTTCCCTTTTTTCTTGGGAGGGGGGAATGGATTTAATCTAAAATAGAGTGGTGGTTGTTGTTCAGTCGCTTAGTCGTGTCCAACTGTTTGCAACCCCATGGACTGGAGCACACCAGGGCTCCCTGTCCTTCACCATCTCCTGCAGCTTGCTCAAACTCATGTCCATTGAGTCGGTGATGCCATCCAACCACCTCGTCCTCTGTCATCCCCTTCTCCTGCCTTCAATATTTCCCAGCATCAGGGTCTTTTCCAAGGAGTCAGTTCTTCACATCAGGTGGCCAAAGTACTGGGGCTTCAGCTTCAGCCCTTCCAATGAATATTCAGGACTGATTTCCTTTAGGATTGACTGGTTTGATCTCCTTGCAATCCAAGGGGACTCTCAAGAGTCTTAGAGAAGGCATTATCAAGAAAGAAACAAAGACTGGAAGGATACTGGGGACTGACCCATGCAGATATCTGGGGGAAGAACATTCTTGCAAAGGCTCTTGTGGGGGAAGTGGGGGTCAGAGGAAGTGCAAGGAGGCCAGTGGGGCTGGAACACCGAGAGGGAAGGAGAAGAGACGTAAGAGATAAAGAGAATTAACAAGAGGCCCCAGTCACAAGGCCAGAGGACCTGACGCTTTTACTCTGAATGACAACGGAAGCCACTGGAGGCTTTCTAGCAGAAGAGGGACTGTGATGCGAGTTACGTTCTGACAGGATGACTCTATCTGCTGCGCGAGGCTGGGAATCCCAAAGCTGCTCCAAGACTGAACAGAAAACAGCCTGACAACACCACCACCCCAGTCCTTGTAATTCTGGTTTGGGACAATTTAAGGCTAGAAAAACGGTGGTGAGGCGTCCAGATGAAATAGGAACACAGAACTTCTCAGCTGGAAGAGAAGTCCAGTACGTACGTACGCACACACCCACACACACACACACCCACACACACACACACACCCACACACACCCCCCCCCCATCCTATCCACTGTAAAGACTAGGCAACACACACACCATTCACTATAAAGTCTAGGCAACTGGACCACAGAGAGATGAACTGACTGGTCCAAGGTCTGCAAAGGGCCAGCGGCGAAGTAAACACAAACATCTCTCCCTCCCGAGCAGGAGCCTGGCACATTTGCCTCCTTGCACATCCACCGCTCCTGCCCAGCGTCGGCAGTGACTCACGCGGGTCCCCGGGGCTGCGGCGGCACCAGCCCAGGTCCTCGGCGGGTGTGGGCCTCTTGGGAGGCGGCGGCGGGAGAGCGACGCGCGAGTTCGGGACGCGAATGACAGGCGGGGCCGCACCAGAGCCCCATCCGGGATCCCAGGCGGACGTTCACCGCCCTCGGATTGACACCGACGCGAACAGGGGACGCCGCTGCCGGCTGGGCGAGCCGGGTGGGCCTGATGCTCTCTCTTAAGCCTCAGCCTCGCCGCTTGGGAAAAGGGACAGCGCCCCTCCCGGCTTCCCAAACTCCCACCCGCTCGGCGCTCGGCGGTCGAGGGCACAGGGGATGAAAGCGGAGGGGGGCACGCAGAAAGCGCCACACTTTCCTCGCCCGGTTCCAGGGCCGCGCCACCTCCGCCTGTATCCCCAGGCAGGTGACAAGGAAAGGAAAGGGATCCCCGACCGTACCGTACACAGGCTGCACCGCCGCACCGCTCGGCGCTCGGCGGTCGAGGGCACAGTGGATGAAAGCGGAGGGGGGCACGCAGAAAGCGCCACACCTTCCTCGCCCGGTTCCAGGGCCGGGCCACCCCCGCCTGCATCCCCAGGCAGGTGACAAGGAAAGGAAAGGGATCCCCGACCCTACCGTACACAGGCTGCGCCGCCGCGTGGGGCGACCGGAGGGCGCGCGTGCGTCCGGCGGGCGCGGACGATTTAGGGTCCGGGTCAGGTCAGGTCAGGTCAGGTCAGATCGGGGTCGCCGCCTCCGGTCCGGCGCTCCCGATGCTCAGCCCCACCGGTAGACGTCCGTCAGCTTTGCCCAAGCGCTTCTCTCCGCTCGCACCTCCGACACCACCTGCTCCCCGCACGGCGGCGGATGATGGCGGAGGGAGGTGGATTTTGAAAGCCGGCAGTTTCTTTCCTTCGATTTGATTTGTCGGAGGCCCGGCCCGGCTTCCCCTACCCACCCCGCGCGCGCGGCCTGTCGGGTATGATAGTCCGCTTCTCCTGCGCGGGGAGCGGCTGGACGCCGCACAGTCGCCCCCGCGAACTACCATTTCCATAATACCCGCGCGGCGTCCCAGGGCGTCTCCGCTAGGTCCCTCTGTGCCCTCCCTTTTGCGGATTCTGGCTCTTTTTCCCGGAGGCCGCTGAAGGCCCGGCTTCCCCTACCCCCGCGCGCGCGGCCTGTCGGGTATGGTAGTCCGCTTCTCCTGCGCGGGGAGCGGCTAGACGCCGCAGAGTCGCGCCCGCGAACTACCATTTCCATAATACCCGCGCGGCGTCCAGGGCGCCTCCGCTAGGTCCCTCTGTGCCCTCCCTTTTGCGGCTTCTGGCTCTTTCTCCCGGAGGCCGCTGGGCGGCGTTGAACCGCGAACTCCCAGGGCGACTACAATTCCCTAAATGCCTTGAGGCCGGGCCGGCTCCGCCCTTCCGGAAAGGTTCACGTTCACGTAACTTTATTGACAAAGGCTGGTGCTGACGGAGACTCGAAGCTCAATCTGTTCCGCAGGCTAAGTGGTGTCCATTTCCTAAAGGGAAAACCTCGCCTTTTTTTGTCCCATGAAATTGGAAGGACATTCGAGGACTTTCCCCAAAATAGCCACAAATTCCTTGATAATTAAAAGGGGGTGGGGGGGAATAGTAACTCTGTAGCAAAGAAACTCCTCCACACCACCCTTAACCACATTAACGTTCACATTAACGCTACACTGACACATCCATCGCACACCTCCCGCAGTGCTGTGCTGAGAAGGACACAGCGTCACCATCCAGTCCCCGCAACGCATAAAATTAATCGTGAGGAACCACTGGGCCTACCCAACTGAGGAACATGTTACGGAATAATGTGTCTGTACTCTTCCAAAATGTCTGTGTTGTGAAAGACAGAAAAGCTAAGGAGCTGTTGCAGATTAAACGTGACTAAAAAGACACGATAATTAAATGCAACATGTGGTCCTGGATTGGATCTTGGGGTCGGGGTACAGAGAATTACTATAAAGGGCAATATTGAGTCAGGAAAAATTTGTATGTTAGATAATAACATTGTAAAAAAAAAAAGATAATAGCATTGTTTCCATGTTAAACCTGTTGTTCCTTTTTAATTGTACCTGATTATGTAAGAGACTGCCCTTGTTCTTGGGAAATACATGCTGAAATAATTACAGGCATGATGTTTGCAACCTACTCTGCTAAGTCGCTTCAGTCGTGTCCAACTCTGTGTGACCCCATAGACGGCAGCCCACTGGGGTTATCCCCATCCCTGGGATTCTCCAGGCAAGAACACTGGAATGGGTTGCCATTTCCTTCTCCAATCCATGGAAGTGAAAAGTGAAAGTGAAGTCTCTCAGTTGTGTCCGACTCTTAGTGATCCCATGGACTGCAGCCTGCCAGGCTCCTCTGTCCATGAGATTTTCCAGGCAAGAGTACTGGAGTGGGTTGCCATTGCTTTCTCCGAACCTACTCTGGAATGGCTCAAAAAATGTATGCATTCATATGTAACGCTAGAGAGTGCAAGTATAGCAAAATGTTAACAAGTGAATCTGGGTGAAGGGTCTGTGGGAGCTGTTTGAACATTTTTGCTACTTTTCTCTAGGTTCGAATTTTTAAGTAACAGAACACAAGTAGCTTTTTTTTTCACAAAGAACTTTTTAACCATTATATAAATAAGGTGTTCATTATAAACACTTCAACCAACATAGAACAGGATAGTAACAGAAAAGTAAACATTACCCAAGAAACTTGTTCCCAGAGATCAGCGCTGTCAACACAGGCAGACTTCTTTTCCAAAGTTACCTCTCACAACTTGGCCCACACACCCACTTAAGCTTTTGCTTTACCTGCAATGAGAAGGCAATGGCACCCCACTCCAGTACTCTTTTTTTTCCTGGAAAATCCCGTGGATGGAGGAGCCTGGTAGGCTGCAGTCCATGGGGTCGCTAAGAGTTGGACATGACTGAGCGACTTCACTTTCATGCATTGGAGAAGGAAATGGCAACCCACTCCAGTGTTCCTGACTGGAGAACCCCAGGGACGGGGGAGCCTGGTGGGCTGCCGTCTATGGGGTCGCACAGAGTCGGACACGACTGAAGCGACTTAGCAGCAGCAACAGCAGCAGAGTTAAATGTAGTATGTGCCAGATTCTTCCACATACAACTAAATTAATCTTTAAAACCACAAAGGAAAAGGGCATTATTGCTACCCTTCCCAGCGGAGATGAGAAACAGAAGCTCCAGGCTCTACTCCACACTACTATTGAGCTGTGGGTCCTATACATTCTCCCTTTCCTCTTCTGCCTGCAAAGTGAACTGAAATCGCTCAGTCGTGTCCAACTATTTGCGATCCCACGGACTCTAGTCTACCAGGCTTCTGTGTCCATGGGATTTTCCAGGCAAGAGTACTGGAGTGGGTTGCCATTTCCTTCTCCAGGGGATCTTCTTGACCCAGGGATCGAACCCAGGCCTCCTGCATTGCAGGCAGACGCTTTACCCTCTGAGCCACCAGGGAAGTCAAAGCCCGTATTAAATGCCACCTCTTCCAGGAAGCTTTCCTTGCCCTAGTGACTCCAACCTGAATGAATCTGCTTCCTGTGGGCCCCCCAGCAAGCTTCAGACCCTTCACAGCAGTGGGTCTGAGAGCTTCTTCACAGAGTTAACATTCTACTTGGCAGCTTCCTCCTTCACCTGAAGAGCCTCTAGGCAGGTACTGTTTCTATCTGGGCAACATTCACTGGGGTCCTGCCCTGTCATAGGTACCTCAGTTCTGTTCAGTTCAGTTGCTCAGTTGTGTCCAACTCTTTGCAACCCCATGAACCACAGCTCGCCAGGCCTCCCTGTCCATCACCAAATCCTGAAGTTTACCCAAACTCATGTCCATTGAGTCGGTGATGCCATCCAACCATCTCATCCTCTGCCGTCCCCTTCTCCTCCTGCCCCCAATCCCTCCCAGCATCAGGGTCTACTCCAATGAGTCAACTCTTCACATGAGGTGGCCAAAGTATTGGAGTTTCAGCTTCAGCATCAGTCCTTCCAATGAACACCCAGGACTGATCTCCTTTAGGATGGACTGGTTGGATCTCCTTGCAGTCCAAGGGACTCTGAAGAGTCTTCTCCAACACCACAGTTCAAAAGCATCGATTCTTCAGTGCTCAGCTTTCTTTATGGTCCAACTCTCACATCCATACATGACTACTGGAAAAACCATATCCTTGACTAGATGGACCTTTTTTGGCAAAATAATGTCTCTGCTTTTTAAGATGCTGTCTAGGTTGGCCATAACTTTCCTTCCAAGGAGCAAGCGTCTTTTAATTTCATGGCCGCAATCACCATCTGCAGTGATTTTGGAGCCCCAAAAATAAAGTCAGCCACTGTTTCCACTGTTTCCCCATCTATTTGCCGTGAAGTGATGGGACCAGATGCCATGATCTTAGTTTTCTGAATGTTGAGCTTTAAGTCAACTTTTTCGCTCTCCTCTTTCACTTTCATCAAGAGGCTCTTTAGTTTTTCTTCACTTTCTACCATAAGGGTGGTGTCATCTGCATATTTGAGGTTATTGATATTTCTCCCAGCAATCTTGATTCCAGCTTGTGCTTCTTCCAGCCCACAGGTTTCCTCATTTGAACTGGATTTCAGTCAGGGTCACAGGATGTTTCCTTAAAATGAATCATCATCTGAAAAGGCTGAGAAGCTTCCAACTAGGCCTGATGTTATTCCTGAGCTGATTTTGGCTAGGACTGATCAAATCAGTCTGAATTTTCCTTAGGGTGACCCTAAGCCTCCCTCTTCTAGTTTTACTTTCTGAGATTTTCTTCTGATGGGGACCTCCCGAAGGGAAGAGGGAAGTGGGTGGCAGAATATCCCTGCCTCCTTGTCTGGGTGACGGATCACAGGGTTTTTACAACTGCAAGTTTCTTACAGAAACTCAATGGCCTTCAAAGCCCAGGGTAGTAACGGGGTCCCACGGGGTCTGTGGAGAACCAGTGGGTAGATGTTTGCTTGAAGGTTTTCACGTTCAAAGCTAAAAATCACAAATCCAGGCCCTTAGCAACACAGATTCTATCTCAAACCCCTTTTAAATGGGGAGACTACAGTTTAAAAGGGAGGAGGGGTTTGCACACTGAATCCAAATGTTAGGGGAAACACGTGGACTGAGATTGCCCACCCTGGTCAAGTACCTGAGTAACCATTTGCATGAGCTGTTTTAAGACAGGAGGTCCTGGTAAGGAACATGGAACTAATAGGCCACCACCAATGGGAAGAGTTAGGGAAAGGTCAAAAGGAAACACCACGTGTTCAACCACCTCCCAGAATCCTTCTTGCTGGCATCCATCTTGGCTGAGCGATGCGATGAGTGTGCCATCAGGAAGGACTCTGAGTCAGAATCATTGGCTAAAGACAACCCAGAAACTAATCCCATCACCATAAAACCCAAGACTGCAAGCCACGTGGCAGAACAGTCCCCCTAAGTGACCTTACCCTATTGCTCTCTGCCCTGGGCGCCCCTTCCCAATAAAACCTCTTGCTTTGTCAGCGCATGTGTCTCCTTGGACAATTAATTTCCAAGTGTTAGACAAGAGCCCATTCTCGGGCCCTGGAAGGGGTCCCACTTCCTGCAACACAGAGTCCTGAAACATCAGTGTTTCCAAGCAACTCATTTGTCATTTTCTTTCTCTCTTCCCCTCACTTTCTCCAACTCTCTCAGAGAGACTAGTCTGTTTGCCTGACCCTGAGAAAAGAAATGGAATGGACAGATGGAACCATCTTAAGCCATCCCTTGCCTCTTTTCTTTTGTTCTTCTTCTTCTTCTTTTTTAAAAATATTTATTTGGCTGCATCGGGTCTTAATTGCAGCATGCAAGATCTTTGGTTGTGGCAATGCGAACTTTTAGTTTCCACATGCAAACTCTCAGTTCGTTGACCAAGGTTGAACCTGGGACTGCTGAATTGGGAGCACCGAGTCTTAGCACCTGGACAACCAGGGAAGCCCCTGTTCTCTTTTCAGCAAATGGAGAACTAAGCCCAGAGGTCAAATAACCTAAATTACACAGTAATTTAGACAACAAATAGTGGAAGCCAGATCTCTGGGGTTCTCTTCATTATACATGCAAAACGAGTCACCCTTTGAGAGTGAGGTGGGAATGAGAGGAGAGTGGCTGTTCCAGACCCCTTTCTCTGCTGTGCAGCAGTTTTTATTGTCTGCTTTCTTTCTTTTTTTAATGTTTTGAAGAGAAAAGCAGACTGCCTCTGATTAGTTTGGTTTACTTGAACTGAATGTTTTAAATTCCATTCTGGTGCCTGAAAACAAACTTAATTGCCAATTTTGAATGGAATAAATAACAACATTTATTCTGGTTTCCTGAAGAGCTACCAAGGCTAAAGACTTGCCATTTAGTCAGATCAAACACAAATGCCTGAACTATGCCAGACACGTGAGGAATGCGGAGAGAAAGTCCCAAGAACCAACTGGGTGCTGGCCTTGGGTTCCTCCTGGAGAGAGGTGAGGGGGCCTGGTTTACCCACATTGCTGGAGAGTGCCCCTCCCCCAGTGGGAGGGGATTGCTACATTATTTGTTAAGGATAACTCAAACCAGGTTCCCCCCAGGTTCAAGCCCAGACTCCCTTAATGATTTCTTTTTAACCTCAATAAAAAAAGATACTCAAAAGAACTCATTCACTCCACAAACAGTTATCTACTATGTGCAAGGCATTATTCCAGAATCCAGTGTTGAGTAACATGAAAACAGCGCCTGGGGAGGAGCTTAAATTTGGGTCTAATGCGTATGAAGGGTTTCCTGGTATCAAACCCTTTTAGTAGATTATATCCCCTGTTAATAGTTCTTTTGTTTCAAAATGGAAATTATTTCATTTTTAAAATGAAAACTGACAGCAATTTTAAAAATTGGTGTAAAAGTAAAACAGCACAGAGAAGAAAGTTAAAAATTACCTATTTTGTTTTTAACAAAAATATTACATAGACTGATGAGTGGATGGAGGGATGAATATATGATAAAGCAAATACAGAAAAAGTTTAACAGTCATAGCATAATATGGGCTTCCCTGGTCTCAGCAGTAAAGAATCTGCCTGCAATGCAGGAGATGAGGGTTGTATCCCTGAGTTGGGAAGATTCCCTGGAGGAGAGCATGGAAACCCACTCCAGTATTCTTGCTGGGAAAATCCCATGGACAGAGGGGCCTGGAAGGTTACAGCCTAGGGGGTTGCCGAGTCGGAAACAGCCGAGCAACTGCGCACGAATAGCATAACATAGGGCTACATAGCTCTTCCACTTTTCCATATGCTTGACCATTTTCAAGCATCCTGGGGACAAATGTGAGCATGTTTCATCACCTGAATTCCATCCACTGTGTTATAATCTATCTCAGCTTCTAGGTTCACGGGTCCATCTTCACTTCTGAGAATTGGAATTCTACGGACTGTTTCCCAGAAGAATGTGTTATTTATTTAATCACACAGTACTTTGCATACAGGAACTCAATCTTCATAGTAATCCTATGGGGAATGTACTCATTACTCTCAACCTAAGCCTAAAATTGTGCACTTTATCTTCAAGGTCTTTCCCTAAACCCCAAGTTAAGATCCCTTTCTGGAGGGCTGGGACCGGGGACCGGGGACTGTGCTGGAGCTATGGGGAAAGGGGTTTATTCACCGTCCCAGGAGTGAGGCCTGGCAGTGAACGTTTTTGAGTGAGTAAATGAACAGTGTACACATGGTCGCAATTAAGGCTGCCCTGTCGGAACTTCTCTGGTGATCGAGTGGTTAAGAATCTGCCTTCCGTTGCAGGCGATGCGGGCTTCATCCCTGGTTGGAGAACTAAGATCCCACATGCCACAGGGCAACTAAGCCCGTGTGCCACAACCAGAGAAGCCAGTGGTGGTGGTGGCTTAGTCGCTAAGTCGTGTGCGACTCTTGTGACCCCATGGACAGAGGAGCCTGGCAGGCTACAGTTCATGGGATTCTCCAGGCAAGACTATTGGAGTGGGTTGCCATTTCCTTCTCCAGCGGATCTTCCCGACCCAGGAATCGAACCCGGGTCTCCTGCATTGTAGATGGATTCTTTACCAACTGAGCTACAAGGGAAGCCCCCAGAGGAGCCAGTGGGCGACTGCAAAGATCCAGCACAGCGTGGAAAAACAGAAAAAGACTGCCATGCACTCAGGCTCTTCCCAGGTGATAAGAAGGCATCCCTGAGGTCCAGCCCATGGCATGCCTCAGCTCGGAGCAGAAGGCGCTCACTGGAGAAGGGACAACTGAGGGATGTACCTGTCAGTTCCTCAAAGGTCAAGTGTCCACTTCCCATTCTCCAGCTTCCCACTCCCATGACAGGCCCTTGGAGGTAATCAGTGATATGCATTCAGATTTAAGATAGTCACATCATAATATTCACAGTCACATCTTACAGGTAGACTGGCCTGGCATTGAATTCTGTCTCTACCTCTTTCTTAGTTGTGTGACCTTAGTGAAGTGAAAGTGAAAGTCGCTTAGTCGTGTCCAACTCTTTGTGACCCCATGGACTATACACTCCATGGAATTCTCCAGGCCAGGATATTGGAGTGGGTAGCCTTTCCCTTCTCCAGGGGATCTTTCCAACCCAGGGATCGAACCCAGGTGTCCCACATTGCAGGTAGATTCTATACCAGCTAAACCACAAGGGAAGCCTGTGTGACCTTAACCAAGTCAATTAACTGTTTTGCGTCCATTTCTTTACTGTGAAACAGGCAAAAACTGCTTGATACCAAATTCTAGAGATGGCGGCAGCTGAGAGGAGGTCTGAGGTCCAGTTGAATTGCACCTTGAATGATGAATAGTCCTCTTTTAAGGGTATGTGTTTTTCCACTGGCAGCCTGGGATGGTGGAATCACCACGTCATTTACCAGCTGGTTCACTTGAGGCGAGATGCAGTAGTCCAGCTGACCTCAACAGCTTCAGTCGTAAAACGGGACTGATAGTAACAGTGGAACCTAATCTGATAAATCTGTCAAAAGTGTTTCACCATACATTGTACAGGAGACATGAGAACTAACATGGATTCACCCCCATGGGCTAGGCACTGTTCTATATATTTTACATGTATTATTTAAATGTAGTGCTTGAAACAAACTTTATGTTGATTGGGTTTTCTTATCTTTATATTACCACTGAGGAGCCTGATGCTTCAAGATTGCCTGGGGTCACATAACTAGCAAGCAGTGGAGCCGGGACTCCAACCGACCTTCGTCTACCTAAGGTTGCCTCGGTCACAGCTCCACTCTACCATTCAGCCTCCCTGAATTGCCAGGCTCAGCCTATGGGCGCCTTTAACCCATGATCTTGCGTTTCTTACAGGTGACCCAGCAGTGCTGGTCAGAAATACTAAATCAAAATCTCTGAGAGATCCCTGGTGACCTAGTGTTTAGGATTCTGGGCTTTCACTAACTGTGGCCCGGGTTGGGGAACTGAGATCCTGTAAGCCATGTAGCACACCCCCACCTCCTCCAAAAAAAGAATCTCTGAGATAGCGGTGAGGTGGGGGTGATTAGAGGTCTCCATTTTATTTCATTTAATTTTTTATTTTTGGCCATGAAGCTTGTGGGAATAAACTCGAGCCTTCTGCAGTGAAAGTGTGGAGTCCTAACCACTGGACGGAAAGGGAATTCCCTAGAAAATCTTCATTTTAAACAAGCCACAACCCTCCTCTACCCCGCCACAGTGAGCCTGAATGGACTTGGCCTTTCCTTTCTGGACGTCCCCCTCATGCCAGAGACTGCCTTTCTATTGTTGTT
>SJYT01064098.1:149529-163057 GCA_006410635.1 Cephalophus harveyi
AACTATGGTGTTGGAGAAGACACTTCAGAGTCCCTTGGACTGCAAGGAGATCCAACCAGTCCATCCTAAAGGAGATCAGCCCTGGGTGTTCATTGGAAGGACTGATGTTGAAGCTGAAACTCCAGTATTTTGGCCACCTGATGAGAAGAGTTGACTCACTGGAAAAGACCCTGATGCTGGGAAAGATTGAGGGCAGGAGGAGAAGGGGACGACAGAGGATGAGATGGTTGGATGGCATCACTGACTCAATGGACATGAGTTTGGGTAAACTTCAGGAGTTGGTGATGGACAGGGAGGCTTGGCGTGCTGTGCTTCATGGGGTCTCAAAGAGTCATACACGACTGAGTGACTGAACTGACTCAGTTTTCTATTTGTAAAATGAGCATGATAAACCCAGTCTTCCAGGATTATGGTGAGAATTAGTTAAACTGTTTAAATTTCTTGTGCCTCCCAACATTTGCCACATGTTTAAAATTCATCTCAGTGATGTACCTCCAGTTCCTAAGACTGTATGGCACAAATGTGGAAACGATAACATTTATAAAGATAAAATCTTTACAAATCTCACAGTTGATCCTCACTAAATAATTTTCTTTTTTTGACCACACTGCACAGCGTGTGAGACCTTAGTTTCCTGCGTGCCTGGATCTCAGTGGCATCTGACTCTCTGAGACCCCATGGACTGTAGCCCACCAGGCTCGTCTGTGCATGGGATTTTCCCACAGAAATACTGCAGTGGGTTGCCATTTCCTTCTCTAGGGGATCTTCCCAACTAAGAGATAGTACTCCCGTCTCCTGTGTCTCCTGCACTGCAGGTGGATTTTTTACCACTGATCTGTTGGGACAAGTACTCCATTGTGTCTGACTCGTTGTGACCCCGAAGACTGTAGCCTGCTAGGCTCCTCTGTCTATGGGATTTTCCAGGCAAGAATACTGGAGTGGGGTGCCATTTCCTCCTCCAGGACATCTTCCTGCACCAGGGATTGAATAGGCATCTCCTGCATCTCCTGCACTGCAGATGGATTCTTTACCTCTGAGTCGCAGAGGAAGCCCCTTAGTTCCCTAACCGAGGATCAAACCTGCATTCCCTGCATTGGAAATGCAGAATCTTAACCACTGGATCGCCAAGGAAGTCCCCCCTATTTCAATAAAGAAATTTATGTGCATATACATACATGTATGTAAAAAAAAAATGAAGAGGAAAGAAAACTCTAGGAATCAATGGTAGGATGGATGACACGGTGTTTGGATCTGAAGCTCTGGATTCAAATCCAACCTGGACCTGGCCAGCTCTGAGGCAGTGCCAGGGCCTCTGACAGCTGGTTTCTCCTTCGCGTGATCTCCCCTTAACTTTCGCGTCTTCTTTGTTTAGTGGTCAAGTCGTGTCCCACTCTTTGTCACCCCATTCACTGGGTCTTCTAAGCGGCCTCCCATCCTTTAGGGAAAGATCCTAGACAAACAACAACCTTGGGCTCCCACTCTTGAAAAGGGCACAAGGCTCCTAGGGTTTGGGGGGAGCCTACACTGAAAGCAGCTGGAAACTCTGGGGCGGGGGCGACGAGGGGGGGTGCTCTTTACACGCATGAAGAAGGGTGGAGGCGCTCAGGGAGACCAGCACCCTCCCAGAAATGCAGAATCGCCAAGAGAAAAGCCCTAAGAGGGCAGGACACTTGCAAAGAAAATAAAGGTGAATTCCAGGCATGAGCTGTCGGCGAGGAAGGGGGGCTTCCCCGCCCCCTCCGCCCCCAGGTGCGCGGCCCGCGCCGCCCACCCTCGGCGCCCGGCGAGGGAAGCCGCGCTCTAGGACCCGAGGAGGAGGGACTGCAGGGAGACCGAGCCTCCAGCGGGTGCTGCCGCGAGCGGCCGGCCGGGGGGGCTGGAAATGAAAGTAAAGCGCTCCGGAGCCACATGGACGGAGCTGCCGGGGCGGCGGCGCCGGGAGCAGGATGCGGCTGCCCGTAATTAAATAGCATTTACTCTTATTATTACTAATAATAATAACGTAATCATACCTCTAGTCATAGCATACCATTTATCGGGCTCGGCGCAGGCCCGCGGGGAGCGCAGCCCGGCCGAGGTGAGTGCAGCGCGCGGCCCGAGCCCCTTGGGGCAAAGGCCGGGGGCCCGACCGCGGACGGGCGGCCGGCGCGGGAAGGGCTCGGGGAACCCGGGGGCCGCGCCGGGCCGGGCGGAGGCGCCGGGACCCCTGGCCCGGCCGGAGCTGCGCTGGGGACGCCCGGAGAGTGCATGTTGCAAAAATAAAGACACAGCTTCCTCCCCCTCCGCAATCCCCCTTTCCTTCTTTTTGGGGCTCCCCCTCCCGGCCCCCGCGCCCAAGCCCAAAGTTTCAAAGTTATTGTGCGGCCGGGGGCACCTGCCGCTGGGTGATTTGGCCGCCTCTGCAAGCCCCCGGGAGGTGTCTCGGAATTTCTTGCGTGGGGGGCTCTCTCTTGGGCGTCTGGAGCTTTGGGGTGCGCGGAGGCTTTGCGGGTCCCCGCGATGGGGTTCGAGAGGATTGGCGATTGGCGGGGGCGTCGCTGGCAGCGCGCCCCTTCCTTTTGTGTGCGCCTTGGCCCCGCAGCGCCGGGAGTTGGAGGGACCGCAGCGCGGGCGGAGGACAGCGGCCGCCAACGGGCCGCCCCTGCGGGCTGCGGCGGCCACGCGAGCCCGGGGATCCGGGGCCTGCGGCCCGGCCCGGGGGAGAGGGCGGCAGGAAAGGGGGGCGCGGTCTGGGTAGGGGGGCATTTCCGGCCCTGGGATCGGTCCCAGGACTCCCAGGCCTGCGAGGATTCCGTCGTCTGACCAGGTGCGCGCAGGGGCTGCGGGGGACAGCTCTAGCGCCTGCGGGGCGCCCCCTGAATACGGGTCCCTGAGAGCCACCCACCACGGCGGCCTCGGACCCCTCTACTACCCTCCGCGGGCCTCAGGCCCTTCCCGGCCTGCCCCTTTCTTTCCCTGATTCCCTCTTAAAATCTGACCGGCTAGGACGTTTATAGGTGCCTGATTCGGAGGTCTTTCACAGAGACAAAGCAGTATTCCCAGGAGAAGAAAAAATCAGGGTTCACTCTGATGGACTCTGATGGGTGTGATGCCTACATGCCATCAGTGGGGAAAAGTAGGGGCTGGAGAAGGGGGCTGAGCCCAGAGTGGGGGACTGGGGGTCCCCAGCAGCTTTGTCAGGGATTTCATTTCCCAGGGGCTGCTTACTGGGACTTTGGTCCTGGGTATAAGACTTTGAACCCCAACTTCTTAGCATTTTCCCTCAGAGCTTGCAGTTCATCAAGTTCCATGAAAATAGCAGAATGCAGATCCTTGAATCCTCACACAAATGGGATAATTATAGTACTTTTAGCAACTGTTGGACACAAAATTCCAGCAGAATCTTTCATTCTGTTACCAAGTCTTCCTCTTCCCCTCTCCGCAAATATAACCATACCCACCTTGGTTGTCTTTCCCCATTTTTACTTCCCTTGGAAATTGGACTGCAAGCTAGAAATGATGCTCAGCAGATCACAATTAGAGCAGGTTTGAGATGTGGGCTTCCTTACGCTGGGAAGGAGAAACCTGTTCCAGAAGGGTTGAGATCTGAGGATGGGAGAGAACTTTTGTGATCCCTGAGCTGGGATGACGGCTTCCCCAGTGTCTCAGCAGTAAAGAATCTGCCTGCAATGCAGGAGTCTTGGGTTCAGTCCCTGGATCAGAGAGATCTCCTGGAGGAGGCCATGGCAGCCCACCCCAGTATTCTTGCCTGGAGAAGCCCATGGACAGAGGAGCCTGGCGGGCTGCAATCCACAGGGTCACGAAGAGTCGGACACGACTGAACATGCATCCATGTTCGTACTGGGATGAGGTTCCATGGATACTGTGAATGACTGCTGGCTTTTTGTTTAAGATGAACAATTAAGAATGTGGGTTTTGGTGGATTATTTGGGGCTAAGAAGCTCTGTAGGATGATCTCGGTTCTTGAATCTTAAGTATAGGTCAGTTGAGGCATCAGTAGCTTTGGATTTGAGAATCCAAACATAATAATCCCTTAAATAGCACTTTTTAGTTTACAACAAAAGGGCTTCCACATATGTTCTCTCATCTGTCCTCCATAGCAACCATGTCAGCTCGACATTTTTCCATTTTAATTTTCCAGATGAGAGATCTGAAGCTTAGAGAGTTGAAGGTCTTCCTGGAAAGTCACACAACAGAGTTAGGATTCCTGCCTCATTTTCTGCCTCCAAATCTTCACCCTCTCCCAGAGCCCTGCCTACCTTAGCAAATTAGTCTTCAAGAGCCTCTTATGGTGTATAGTGTGATGCTGGAGTAGGCTTGGGTTGAGTTTGCCACGTAAAGGCCGGCTGGAAAGAGAAAAGTTAACTCTAGTGAACCAATGAGAGAACAAGATGATCAATACTGGGGTCCAGGCAGTGAGAGCAGAGAGAAGAGAGAGCTCTCAGGGTAACCTGGAAAAGTTAGGGAAAGTTTCCTCCAGCAGGTGGATCTTGAGCTTGAAAGAATGAGGAGGTGTGGCTGGGGTGGAGAAAAAGTAGGGGATTCTGGGCTCCGTACCACTGCTTCTGCGCTGGGACGCTGGTGTACATTTTCTCTGATTCTTCCAGCGGCTCCACGAGTGGTAGGCATTATTATCTCCATTTCACAGATGAAGAAACTGAGGAACACAGGATTTATGTGGCTGGTCACCCAAGGCCACCTGGCTAGATTTGAAGCCAGTCCTGCGTGACAGTTGAGTGGGCTACATGGTGTCAGAATTGGACCACCTCCATCCCAAATATGGAGAGCAACAACAGGGACCCAGACAGTCTGAACTGGCAAATGCTCTAGGGGTGGGGACCCAGGCTAAAGGTCGGCAGGCTCCCCAGGGCCAGAGAATGTCACTGACAGCCTTGTGTCCCCTGGTCTTATGGGGCTGGCCCAGTGCAAGTCCTCTCAGGCGGCTTCTGGAAGTCTGATTGTAGAAGGCAGACTGGTAATGGAAAGAGACTGGGTTCCAAGCATGGAGATCCGAGCTCAGTTCCCGGTGCCTGCCAGCGCCTGATTTGATACTGCCGAGGAGCTTGTAGCTTGGAAAGGAGAAGGATACGGATGATTAACCCGAGTCTCCCAAGGACAGAAACTGATTCTGATTCACCCTCTGTGTCCCAGGCCCCCGTGGAAGTGCGAGGAAGACATGATCAACTATTGTCTTGTCAAATTGAATAATGTCCCAGTGTAAAGGAAGAAGATTTATTTTGCCCTGGGGGTTGGAAGGTCTTCCAAGAAGAAGTGCCATTTAAAACATTGGAAAGGAAAAAAAAGAATAACGTGTTGGAAAGATGGGTTGAGAAAGAGTATTCTAAGGAGAGGCGCTGAGCTGGACAAAGGCAGGGCTGTGTAAAGTCAGAAGGGGCAGGTCATCTGGAATAGCCCACAGTGCAGGTGGCAGGTGTGAGTTCAGGTTCAAGTCAGGCTCTGCTACGTGGTCCCTTGGGTTCTCCGGCCCCAAGTTTCCTTTTCTGGAAAGGAACTCTGAGAGTTGATGATGTTTTATGGTAACCTCTGGGAGAAGCCCAGTGCCCGGGGATTGGGACAGGAGACTCATGCGAGGAACTTTGTTGTTCCGTGGCCCAGTTGTGTCTGACTCTTTGGGACCCCATGGACTGCAGCACGCCAGGCTTCCCCATCCTTCACTATCTCCTGCAGTTTGCTCAAACTCATGTCCATTGAGTCAGTGATGCCATCCAACCATCTCGTCCTCTGTCGCCCCCTTCTCCCCCTGCCCTCAGTCTTTCCCAGCATCAGGGTCTTCTCCAGTGAGTTGACTCTTCGCATTAGGTGGCCAAAGTATTGGAGCTTCAGCATCAGTCCTTCCAATGAATATTCAGGATTGATTTCCTTTGGGATGGACTGGTTTGATCTCCTTGCTGTCCAAGGGACTCTCAAGAGTCTTCTCTAGCACCATAGTTCGAAAGCATCAATTCTTCAGTGCTCAGCTTTCTTTATGAGAGGAACTAGGGGAGTTTAAAATTTTTTAGTAACTTCACAAACACCAATCCAGCGATTAGCTAGTGGCCAGCTGTTGTGAGTGCTTTCTCCTGGATGAGCTTATTGAATCTTTATGATAGCCATATATAGGTGGGTGCTATAGTTATCCCCATTTTACAGATGGAGAAATTGTGGCACAGGAAGGTTAAATAAATGTCATCCTGTAAGTGGCAGAGCTGGAGGGCAAACCGGGGCAGTCTAGCTCTTGAGTTGGCCCATTGGGGACCAGGTGAGGCTAGGCAGGAGGAAGGCAGGAGACTCGTGGAGCCGGCGGTGGTGGTACAGTTGAGACAGCAGAGGCTGGAGGTGTCCTCTGAGGGAGTCTGACTGCAGCTTCAGCTGGGGTTGATGAAGTGACGGCTATGTGTCAGCTCCCTGGAGCCTCCACGGAAGCCAGCTCCTTTCATCACATTTAATGGTCCATAGAAAACGGGCTCGTTTTCCTTTTCTCTGTCAGCACCAGCTATGGGGCTCCTTCCCACCTTATTTATTTCTCCTAGTAAGTCTGTTTCTTTGCAAGCGCCCTGATGGCTTCTGCAGGTGTGTTAACGCCATTTCACCATCAGGCCTTGGAGCCCCAGAGGGAAGGGGAGGCAGCCTTTCTGCATCCAGGAGTTGTCTAGAGTCGACTTCAGTTCAGCAGCAGTTCCTGAGCTCTGGATCAGAGCCCGAGATTCAAGCTTGATGGGCACAGCGGCTACAGCGCCAGCAACCACAGCTGGACGTGGCTGTGTGCCCACCCTGTGCTTGCACTTTCCGTGTGCCTTCTGTTACCAAATCTGCTAGCAGCCCCATTTTGCAGATGAGAAAACTAAGGTTCCCAGATCATACAACTGAGTTAGAGCAGGAGGGTCGGGGCAGCCCAAGCCTGAATCTGAGTTCTTAGCTGCCCTGCCAGAGAGATGCTATCAAGCTGTTTCAGTTTCCAGGGAGCTCTTTGCTTTTTCTTTTTAAAATATTTATTTATCGATGTGGCTGCATGGGGTTTTAGTCAGAAGATCTTCATTGTGTCATGTGGAATCTTTCCTTGCAGCACACAGACTCTCTAGTTGTGGCACACAGGCTCCTGAGCGGGCAGTCTTGGTTGTCCCACAGCACATGGGATCTTAGTTCCCTGACCAGGGATCGAACCTGTGTCCCTTGCATTGCACGGTGGATTCTCAACCACTGGACCACCAGTAAAGTCCCTTGAGCTCTTTTCTTACCTGCCTGGAAACCTTAGTTATCTAACATTTGTGTCTGGTCTCTCATTCACCCTCATGATAATCCTTCATGATAAGAGAAATCTCTGTTAGTCAAAAGAAACCAAGGGGCGACCCACCCACCCTCCAGTTCTTCCTGCTCTGTCCACAGCGTGACTCAGAGAGGGGACCAACCGAGTGTGGGATTCCCTGAGACCAAGAGGTGGGGTCAGCAGTGTCTATCAAGCACTTCCCTGAGGGCTGCAGGCAAAGGTCGAGACTGTGACCCTTTTCAGAGGCTCCTCTAAGCTCTGGAGCATTCCGTGTGAAACCCTGTCCCTCTGCAGGCAGAGGGGTCCAAAGTCGTGGCTTTCGTCCCCCGCTCCAGCACACACTAGCTGCGTGAGGGGACACTAGCACCTTCTCAGTCTTGGCCTCAGTCTTCTGGTCTGTGAAATGGCCTTGCTGATTCAGTCCCATTTGCCTCAGGTTTGCTCTGAAACTTAAATGAAGGAACTTTGAAAGTTATAAAGACCACCCAGTGTGATGGCCATGAATACTGAATAACCTCCAGAATGTTCCTGAATCTTCTCCACTGCCTGCCTTGATCTGGGCCTTGACCACCACAGCAGGCAGCCTCCTAACTAACTTTCTACCTTTGCCTCTTAGGACCCACCCCCAAGGCAGCAGCCAAGGGGTCTTCTCAAGATTTGAAGGAGACCCTGCCAGGACTCCCCTGGTGGCCCAATGGTTAAAACTTGCACTCCCACTGCAGGGGCCATGGGTTCGATCCCTGGTCAGGGAACTACCATCCTGCGTGCCACACAGCCAATATATAAAATAATAATAATAATAGCAGATATTTCAAAAATAGATGCGATTGTCGGTCCTCTGCTGAAAACCTTCCAGTGGTTTCCCAGCACACGTGGAGCACAGAGCTGGCTCTCGCACAGAGTGAGCTGCGTGTAGCTCTCTGTCCAGGCCCAGCCTGTCCCCGGCCCCATTTGCTTCCTGCTTGGCCTGCTCTCATTCCAGTTCTGCAGCCTCAGCTGGCCTTCTGTCTCTTCCTTGAACATTCTAAGCTTGTTCCCACCTCAGGGCCATTTCCCAAGCTGCACCCGGTGCCAGGTGGGTGCACCCTTACCCACCTCCCGGGTCCCCGTGACTGGCTCCTTGTCTCTTAAATGCCACCTCCCAGGACAGACCTTCCCTAAGCTCCCAGCCACCCCCACCCCCGTCATCCCCTGCCACGTTCCCTGTTTTAGTTTCTGTGTAACTCTTATCTGTATCTCTGCTTGTCTTGTGCATTTAACACTGACCTTTTTATTTGTTTTTCCACGCCTGAACCACAAGCTCCCCAAGGCCAGGCACTTCATTAATCTCATTCCCTCGGCTCCAGCGGAGCCCAACTGCACACACAGGTGTTCTGTGGTTATTTGTTGAGTAAATGAACAATAGTAGCAGAGTGGTCCAGAACAGCCCCTGCCCCAAAAGAGTGGCCTAGACAGAAAGTAGGGCTTCCCTGGTGGTTCTGTGGTAAAGAACCCGCCTGCCAATGCAGGAGACGCGAGTTCGATCTGTGGGTTGGGAAGATCCCCTGGAGGAGGAAATGGCAGCCCACTCCAGTATTCTTGCCTGGAGAATCTCATGGACAGAGAAGCCTGGTAGGCTCAGTCCATAGGCTCTAGGAGCCGGACACGACTGAGCACACAGGTGTCATCATTAGTCTTGCAAGGTGGATATCCTTAGCTCCATCCTGTAAAGGACGAAACAGAGGCTCAGACTGATTCCGTGAAAGGCAGCATGGTCAGGGCTGTGATGGGAACCCAGCTCGGGGCCCTCTGCACTGCTCTGGCCTCTCTTCAGCTCCTGATGCAGGCAGAGCAGCTCATGAAACTCTTAGTGCTCAGGTGTTAGGACCACAGGATTTCTTCTCCGATGAACAGGAGCAGTGACTTCAAATTGCTCAAAAAAATAAGCAGTCAGTCGGAGCTCTGGGACCCTGGGTGAGTTCTTCTTTTTTTTTTTTTTTTAATGTGTACATGCCCATACCTCCCAAGTGTAAGCTTCTGTTACTTTTCTATTAAAAAAAAAAAAAAGTTATTGTTCAAATGTCTCACTTTAGCAGCATAGCAGGTGGGTCTTGATGGAGAAGCAGGAGTACAGCGTTGGTCCCCTGGAGAGAGATGTAGGTTTGAACCCTTCTGTGCAGTTGGGCCCTTGGGTTGCTGAGAAGGAGAAAGACAAGGTGAAGAAAGTATTGAATCAAAGCCCTTTGGAGCCAGGGTGCTGTGGGAGGGTGGGGATTAGGCCTTGCTGCTGATGCTTGCTTTTACTTTGGCTTGTGGTGGGGCGCCGGGGGAGGCCTGGGGCAAGTTTCTTGAACCTTGGTTTCTGTTCAAGGTGGCCAGTTAAAAGAAACAAATTACAGGTTGCTGAAGCCTGTGGGTATCCATTGCATGTCCATTCCTGAACATACCTGCAGCCTGCTTCCCTGGGAGCAGTGTGGCCTTGGACAAGTCACGGAGTCCTCCAAGCCTCATTTTTTGTTTCTTGGCCACTCCACGCTGCATGTGGGATCTTAGTTCCCGGGCCAAGGATCGAACCTGCACCGCATTGGAAGTCCAGAGTCTTAACCACTGGACCACCAGGGAAGTCCCCAAGTCTCTTTATTTTTTTAATAAAAAGACTTTACTTTTGTAGGCCTCACTTTTGGTGGAAAGTGGGGATAAGAGCACCTATTTTTGAGATTACGGTAGGGATAAATAACCTGATCCTGAGAGCAGGGCTTCTCAAGCCCCTCTGTACCATAGACCTGTCAGGCAGCCTGGGGACATCCATGAATGCCTTCTCAGAATACTCTTCTAGATTCAGACAGTAAAAACACACAGGATTACCAAGGAAATCAATGCTCTTGAACAATAGTTTGGCTCTTTTTAAAATCAATGCACTAACAAATAAGAGCTAGCAGTGAGTCTATGTAACTACCATAATTTCGAAGTTGGGGTGAGCGTGAACCAAGATTTCGTTGTGTCTGCAGCAGCTGATATGTGACAGGGAGAAAGCTGTGATTTCTGTGCCTGGCGCTCTTGGGGTGTTTTGCCTGTGTTCCTAACTAGGGGGGAATGGTCAGTATGAGGTAGAAGTTTGTGAAAAAAGTTGTGTTTTCCCAGACCCCTGAAAAACGGTTACAGACCCCTGAGTTCTCTCCTTGGGACCCATGTTCGAAACTCCTGCCATAGAAGTGGCTGGACACCCAGCAGGTGACCTCCAGAAATGACTTCCCTGGAGCAGAGGGTAGTCCAGTGGACAGATGGGGGATGGATGAGGATGAGGATGAGGGGAAGGGATAAAGGCAGACCCGGAGAGCTGACGAGTGAGGTCAGAGACCATGGAATTAAAGCCTTCCCGGGCTCTCTGGGTAGCTGAGGGCCTGGTGAGTCGGGAGAAGTGCCAGGCGTGGAGATGACGTAAGCTCAGATAGTGTTCGTGCGGTCTGTAACCTGTCTGCACTCTGCAGTGGGGCAGGTGAGTGCCGGGGGTTGGGGGGAGGTGGAGTGCAGGTCCAGGCTAAAGGCAGCCTGCGGGGGTGGGGGAGCACTTTTGAGTTGGGAGGTGACACTATCTGAGCCCCAGAACCCAAGTGCCAGAGTTCAAAGCCCAGTTTCGTCACTTAGTAACTAACCCTGGCAGGTCACTTCATCTCTCTGTGCCTTGGTTTCCTCATCTGTAAAATGAGGGTGATAGTGTTACTTTCCTAAGGAGTGTTATAAGGATTAAGCATTATACTTAATGCTATATATAGTATCTTGTTATATATAGTATCTTATAGTATGTTATATGTAGTATCTTATATAGTATCTTACTCTATTGGTATATAGTATCTTTTTAAAATTAACTTATTTTAATTGGATATTATCTTAGTATAGCATTATAGTTAAAGCTCACCAGGGCTTCCCTGGTGGCTGAGTGGTGAAGAATCCCCTTGCCAATACAGGAGATGCAGGTTCGATCCCTGGGTCAGGAAGATTCCATGGAGAAGGAAATGGCAACCCACTCCACTATTCTTGCCTGGGAAATCCCATGGACAGAGGAGCCTGGCTGGCTCCAGCCCATGGGGTTTCCGAAAAGTCAGACAAGACTTAGCAACTGAACAAACAACTCAGAATAATATCCGGTAAGAGAAAGTGCTCAATAAATGATGACTGAACTCTGCATCTCCACTTTTATTCCAGGTTTCATGAGACTGTACTTACTCAGAGTGTATTTTTCTGTGCTGCTGAGAGATAAAGCAGATACAGTTTCTTCCTTCAAGGAGCGCCTAGTTTAGGGAGAGAATGGGAATATGAACACATACTTTCAGTTAACTAGGACCACTGCCATGCTTGTGAGCTTGGGGGGCTGTGCTTGGGTGGACTTCGGGGCAGACAGCCTTCCTGGTAGAAAAGCCACCTCAGCTGAGCTTTAAGAAACAGGCATTAATCAGGGTTGTTCTAGAAAGAGCGGGCAGCTTGAACAGGAAGCTGCGTGGTCCAAAGTTGCTGGAATGTCACATTCCAGACCGGGCCACGGGCACTGTGTGCCCTGGATGAACAGCCTGGCCTTTGTCCTCCTGGTGGTGGGTGTCATGGAAGGTTTTGTTTGTTTTTAACTTTTTATTCACAGGAAGTTGCGAAAATGGTAACAAAGGGTTCCCTTTACTCTGCTTCCCTTGATGGTGATATCCAGCCAATATCAGAACCAGAAAAATGACATTGGTCCATTACTGGACCACAGAGCTTATTCATTTTTCACCTTTTTTTAAATTGATTTATTATTTATTTGGCTGTGCTGGGTCTTAGCTGTACCGTGCTCAGTGCTCAGGAACTTCACTGTGACATGCACACTCTGTTGTGGCATGTGGGATCTAGTTCCCTGACCAGGGGTTGAACCTGGGCCCCTTGCATTGAGAGAGTCGAATCCTAGCCACTGGATCACCAGGGAAGTCCTCACATTTTTTTAAACCTACATTCATGTGGGTGTATGCATGCATCTGGAAGGGTTTTGAGCAAGGGAGTGATGCTGACATGTGAATTAGACAGAGATCCCTGACCAGCAAATGGCAGCAGATAGCAGGGAGCACAGTGGTCAGAGGTGATGGAGGGCCTGCTTGTGGAGGTCATGGGAGAAGCGTGGACAAGCATTTCAGAGGTAAAGCTCGAATTGGAGATTGACTGAGAGAAGGAAGATGGTTGGATCTATGACTAGAGTTGGAGAATGACAGAGGAGGAGCAAGATTAGGGGAGAAGCTGCTGAGTTAAGTCTGGAATGTATTGAGTCGGAAGAACACTCAGCTCAACTGGAATGGGCACCAAGGAGGACTTTCTGAACATGGAGGCGTCCATGCTGGGTCTTAAAGGATGGGTAGGAGTTGGCTGGGGGTGCAGGTGGGGAAGGGGAGGGCATTCCAGGTAGAGGGTTCGGGATTAGGAAAGGCACAGAGGTCATAAGCAGCCTGGGTATTGGGCATCTGGGTAGCATTTCCCACAAGGTAAAAGATGCGAATCTGAAATATTGGGGAGGGGGTGAGCCTGGTAGGAGGAATAGATTTGTGAGTCATTAACATGACTCATGAGATCATGAAATGCAAGAGCTCATCTGGGGGAAGCAGGTGGAGTGAGGAGACCAAGAGCACTGTCCCTGAAGCCGAAGACCTGGGTGGACGAGGACAAGGACCCACAGATGCAGCCAGCAGTCCCAGCAAAGGCCAATAAAAAGCTGGCCCCTCCTGGACTCAGCAGGTAGGAGGTCCCTGGGACAGGGAGGACCCTTGGCAAGCACCCTCAGTGGAGTGAGCGTGGGCTTGTCGTGAGTCGGGTATGGAGTGGGAAGTGTGGATGTGGAGACAGCATAGACAACTCTTTCACAGAATGTGACCAAGAGAGGGAACCAAGGTTGTGCTCGCCAGAAGGGGATTCGGGATCTGAGGAGGGAATTATTTTGAGGGGTGGGGAAGACTTGAGTGTGATGACAGATGGAGGTTCCTGGGGCTAGGTCTCTTTGCATAATGGGCAACACTAAAGGTAACGGCCATGTGCGTGGGCTTGGGGGCCAGGCTGCTAGGGTTTGAATCCCAGCTCTGCCTAGTTCCAGCTGTGTGACCTTGGGTAAGTCACTTAACTTCTCTGTGCCCTCTGCTTCTCCACAAATTGGGAATGATAGTAATCCCGATGTCATAGGATTATGCAAGTCTTAAGAAAAGTATTATGTGGGTTGGGAGGTGGGTAAGTAAGTAAGTGTTAGTCGCTCAGTCGTGCCTGACTCTTTGCGACTCCATG
>SJYT01064098.1:163628-186028 GCA_006410635.1 Cephalophus harveyi
GGCCCCCTGCACTGCAGGTAGATTCTTTCCCGACTGAGCTGCAAGGGGGGGTGGGAGGGAGGCTCAAAATGGACGGGACATATGTATACCTATGACTGATTCATGCTGATGGATGGCAGAAACCAACACAATCATCCTCCAATTAATAAATACTAAAAAAAGAGAAAGGTATTATATGTATAGGGATCATGATAGTCCCTGGAACATCATAATCACTGAGGAAATATGAATATTATTACCTGATTGTGAATTTATCTTGGTATCAGTTTTTTCATTCATTTATTCAACCCTCATTCATTCTTATCTATGTCATGCTTGAGTTGAATGAATTGATACTCATTCATCCATTTCTTTTTCCTCCAAACCACCATTTCCTGAATACTTGCTCTATGTCAAACATGGGCTAGACGTTGAGATTTTGGAGGACCTGGCATAGTCCCTGCCTGGTCTGATGAAGATCTGAGTCTCTAAAATTCTGTCATCTTCAAACCCTTCTCCAAAGTGGAAAAAACATTGTGTTTCCTTTGTGGTTCCCAGGTCAATGGTTTGGTCTTTTTCTTAGGAAGGACAGTCCATGGACACTTGGCAGTCCCAGAGCACTGGGTTTAAAATCAGGCTACTGGTTCCCATTTGGCCCCTGTCCTACTGTTGGCCTCAAGTCAGTCATCTCATTTTGTATTTTAGATTACAAGGCAAATACTTTCTCCCTGCAAAATGTCCAAACCCTGCTGAGGCATTTAAAGCAGAAGGGAACGTGGCCTGTGTGCTCTTGCCTCTTGGCAGATCCTAGTTCCCAGAAAGATCCAGTGAAACTGGAGAATATTCTCTCAAACGCCTTCTTTATATAAACACACATTACACACAGATGTAATCATACAAACCCAAATGTTCTGAAATCTGTTTCTTTTTTTCCTTTCTCAACCATGTACAGAGGCATCTCCATGACAGTACCTATAGATTAAATAGCTGCTTGTATTCCATAATGTACTAGTTTGATTAAGCCAGTTCTTTACTGATGGACATTTAGGTTGGCCCTAGTATTTTACTCTTTAAAAAAGTATGTCCCTGTACAAATATAATTTGCGGGCTTTTACAAGGATTTTGGTAGGTTAAATTCTTGGAAGAGAAATTTCTGGGTGGAAAGGAAAGGACATTTTATCATTTGTTGTTGTTGTTGTTGTTGTTTTGATGTCTTTATTGAATTTGTTACAATATTGTTTCTGTTTTATATAGTGGTTTTTTGGCCCCAAGGCATGTGGGATCCCAGCTCCTCAACTAGGGATCAAACCCATACCTTCCCCATCGGAAGGTGAAGTCTTCACCGCTGGACCGCCAGGGAATCCCCATTTTATCATTTGGAAGGGGTTTGGCTGCAAGTAACATTTCTTTGCTCAAAATGGAGTTTATTATTATCTCAAATGACAAATGAGTTGGAGCAGTTCCAGGGTCAGTTAATTTATTGTCAGACATGTCATCAAACACCTTCAGTCTGTCTTTCTGCTCTGTCATCTTTGTAACTACACTCTGGTACACAGTACCAGAAAAGGGGATTATCACTGGAGTCCCATTTTATTTATTATTTTTAAGGTTTTTTTTTTTTTTAATTGAAGGTTAATTGCTTTACAGAATGTTGTTGTTTTCTGTCAAACCTCAACATGAATCAGCCATAGATACACATATATCCCCTCCTTTTTGACCCTCCCCTCCCATTTCCCTCCCTATCCGACCCCTCTATGTTCAGTTCCATTTTAAGTGTGAAGGAAATCTTGCCCAGAAGCCCCTTGGCTGATTTCCCCTCCTTCCTATTGGCTGGGATGATGTCACATGCCCTTGCCCAAGCCAATCACTGGTAAGGAAAAGAACCATTCTGATTGGTTTAGCGCAGTGCAGGTTCACCTGCCCTGCTGTGTGCAGACAGAGGAAGTGATGCTGGCTGCTGGGTAGGCAGCTTGCTCATTTTGGTAGGTGTTGCTTCACAGACCTCACCAGTTCACAGGCTGAGTGCGTGGACAGTGTTGGAGAGTGCTCTTTCCTTCCCCTCGTTGACCAGGCTCCCTTCTTTCATTAGCCTCATCGGTGAAAAGAGTTGTCTTGTTTTAATGTGTTTTTTTTTTCTTTAAATTATATTTATTTATTTTGGCTGTGCTGAGTCTTCACTGCAGTGCATGGGCTTTCTCTAGTTGCGGAGAACAGGCTTCTCATTGCAGTGGCCTCTCTTGTTGTGGAGCGCAGGGCTCTAGGGGTCAGTAGTTACGGTGCATGGGCTTAGTTGCCCCGGGGCATGTGGGATTTTCTCAGACCAGGGATAGAACCCGCGTCCTTTGCATTGCTGGGTGGATTCTTAACCACTGAAGCACTAGGGAAGTCCTCTGAGTATCTTTTCTTAATGAGTTATGTTCCTGTGAATTTCCTGTTTATATTCTTTGCCCGTCTTATTTTTTTAATTATCTTTTAATAATCTTATTTATTTATTTATTTTTGATTGTGCTGGGTCTTTGTTGCTGCGAGGGCTTTTCTCTAGTCGTGACTCTGTAGTTGCAGCGTGCAGGCTTCTCATTGTGGTGGCTTCTCTTGTTGCTGAGCACCGGCGTTAGAGTGCAGGGGTTTCAGTAATTGTGGTTCCCTGACTCTAGAGCACAGGCTCAATAGTTGTGGCACATGGGCTTAGCTGCCCCAAGGAATGTGGCACTTTGCCAGATCAGGGATCAAACCTGTGTCCCCTGCATTGGCCGATGGATTCTTAACCACTGGACCACCAGGAAAGCCCCCTGAGTGTCTTTCCTTAATGAATTGTGTTTCCTGTGAATTTCCTGTTTTATGTTCTTTGCTTCTCCTTTTAAGTAATCATAATGATTATAGAATAAAAATAGTTGATATTAAATGCGTATCTTGTGTCAAACATGTCATTGAACTTTCACAACAACCCCTGACAGTAGCTACTACTTCTGTTTTAGAGGCAAGGGAAGTGAGACGCTGAGAAATTAAGCAGCTCATGTGCAGTTAATAGGGAGCCAGATCTTGGATTTGAACCAGCATGTCCCTGGGTATGAGGTCACATACCATGCTGACATATTGATGGAATCAATTTCTGTTGGCTCTTTTAATTCACAGCTGTATTTCTGAGGCGAGCTTATTTGAGTCAGGTCCCACTTAGAATTCCTAAATTACAAGAATCTGGACCCAGAGCTGGGGAGAGGGGACCGCCCAGTCTGGTGATGGGATTCTGGGGAGACTGGGGCCTTGGTTTTCTCCTTGGACTTTTTTCTTTAGAAAGAAGATTTATTTGGCTTATGCGCTCCTTGCCCTTCCACCAAGTGCCCTCTCCGAGTCATGCCTGACCCTCCCCCTGGAGGAACTCACCTCCCTCACTGGCTGAGAACCAGTGATCTTTTAACCACTGTCTTGGTCTGCTCTGGCTGCTATAACAAAATATTATAGACTGGGTGGCTTAAACAACAGACATTGATTTTCTCACAGTTCTGGAGCATAGATGACCCAGATCAAGGTGCTGGCAGATTTGGTTTCTACTGAGAGCTCTCTTCCTTCTTACAGATGGCTAGCTGCCTTCTCACTGGCCTCATCTGGCCTTTTCTTGGTGATGTCTGCCTGTAGGGAGAGGGAGGGAGAACTCTGTGTTGTCTCTTCTAATAAAGAAATACTTTTTTTTTTTCTTTTAAGCTCAAGGAGAAAAATGATCTCTTTTTTCCTCCCAAACTTTAAGCTTTTTATTTTGTATTGGGGTATAGCCTATGAACAACGTGGTGGTTTCAGGTGGACGGTGAAGGCACTCAGCCACACACACACATGTATCCATTCTGCCCCAACCCCCCTCCCATCCAGGCTGGCACATAACATCGAGCAGAGTTCCATGTGCTCTCCGGTAGGTCCTTGTTGGTGATCCATTTTAAGTATAGCAGTGTGTACATGACCCTCCCGAAGTCCCTAACTATCTGGTGGCCATAGTTTGCTTTCTAAGTCTGAGTCTCTTTCTGTTTTGTAAGTTCATTTTGTATCATTTCTTTTTAGATTGCACATATAAGGCATGTCATACAATGTTTCTCCTTCTCTGTCTGACTCACTCCGCTCCGTATGACAGTCTCTAGGTCCATCCATGTTGCTGCAGATGGAATTATTTCATTCTTTTTAATGACAGCCTTCCTTCATTCTGTCATTCAGTTTTCTCTGTCCCCTTCAGTTCAGACTGGCATTATTTCTGCTGCTATAATCCCATCTCTGTTTCTGATTTCTGCTGATGGCTGGTTTGATCCGTACTAATCTCCTTACCAAACAGTTGTTCAGCCACACACCAAACAGTTGTTCTGGTGTGCTTTTCAGAGCACTCCTCCATTTTTTTTTTGTTTTTTGCAATATGGATACATTATGGCTATAGATATGGATAGTTCTGGTTCGTTTTGTTAAACAATCCCTTCTTCAGTTCATCTCTCTTCTCTGCATTTTAGCATAAGCAATAAGGAGGACCCGTGCCAACACTTCTATACTTGGCTTAGACTTGGCTTAGACCTGTGCCACTGCTTCTATACTCCTCTGCTAAATACCCAGTTTCATCACATGCAAAGTCTACCCTCCACCAAACACAAGAACACAGTTCAGCCAAGTACTTCGTCTCTTTTTAACCAGGATCACCTTTCCTTCGGTTTCATCTGAGATCTTACCAGAATTGCCTTTCATGTCCGTGTTTTTGCCAGTGGAGAGGCAGGAGACTACGGTTCGATCCCTGGGTCGGGAAGATCCCCTGGAAGAGGGCATGGCAACCCACTCCAGTATTCTTGCATGGAGAATCCCTTGGACAGAGGAGCCTGGCGGGCTGCAGTCCACGGGGTTGTAAAGAGTCGGACGCGACTGAGCACACACCTTTCTGCCAGCAGTCCTTCCACGGCAGTCTAGGGGTTTTGGTAGCATGCACCTCAAAGCCTTTTCAGTCTCTACTCAGCATCCGGCTCCAGAGCCGCTTCCATATGTTTAGTGTTTGTTATAGCAACACTCCACTTCTCAGTACCAAAATCTATATTCGTCTAGACAGTCTGCCAGAACAAAACACTGGATCAGAACCTTCTGCTCGTGACTACATGAAACCTGAATTCCTTCCTCAGAGGCTGTGTCTCCAAGTACAGTCAGTCACACTTAGGGCTTCAACATATGCATTTGGCTGGGGACACAAACATTTAATTCATAACAACCACCTGTAAAAATGTTCTTCCCAGTGGAGGGAAACTGAGGAAAGGGGAGGCACGTGGGGCATTCGGTGCCTCCTGGGCTGGCGGGGAGGCATGTCTTTGCTCAGCTGGCATTTGTTAAGGCGGCTATCTGAGGCCCATCTCTCCAGGCCTTTTGACCCAGGCCTCACCATCCCTACATGGTCATGAGCAACTTCCCTAGCCTCTTGGAAGCACTATTTTCCTGCCTGATGGGGTCGTAGTGAAATTTAAGTAAATCTCATTTGTTTAATGACAACACGTTTTCATGTAGGGCAGAGTCTTCCTACTCACCATGCTCCCAAATACCCACCCCAGCCCATCCACACTGGCCTCCCTGTTCCTCCTCAAATACGCCAACCAATTTCCACCTCAGGACCTTTGCACCCACTGTGCCTTTTGCCTCAACTCTTTCCCCCAAACATTCACAATGACTTGTACCCTCTGGTCATTGAGGTCTCTGTTCCCGAATCCCGTATATAATTATAGCACCCAGTCACTCTATCTCCTTATTTTCTCCTTCTTTATTACAATTTAAATCTATTTGTTCCTTCGATTTTTGAAAAATATTCATTTATTAATTTATTTGGGTGCACCGAGTCTTTCATTGCATACGGCACTCGGGATCTTTGATCGTCACTGTAGCATGTGGGATCTAGTTCCCTGACCAGAGATTGAACCAGGCCCCTGCGTTGGAAGTCTTAGCCACTGGACCACCGAAGTCCCCTAAATCTAAATGCGGTGTCCCTCCTCCCCCAGAACCTGTGCTCCATAAACAAGGGGAGACTCTGTCACCTTTGTTCATTGCTGAATCCTCAACAGGCCCACAATGGGGCAGCTTTTCTCCAGTTGATCGCAGGTGGCTGGTGGCTCTCCTAAAGCTCCTCTTCTCATCTGCATGTAATGGACAGACTGCAAGTGTCGACTTGAATATTCAGCCTAGGAATTCTGATCTAACAGCAGTCATTTATTGTCTGCTCTGTACCAGGCCCTGAAATGAGCGCCTTCTATGCATTAATCCTGTTGGTGGGCACTAGTTGTAATCTCCGATTTACACAGCAGGAGACTGCCGCTCAGAGGGGCTCGGAACCCCTCTGCATAGCCCACGTGCGTGGCTGCGCTGCTGCTTTGGGATTTTGGTGGTCAGAGAAACACATTCACGCCTACCGGCTGCGGAGCCTTCATACTGCCTGGGGCAGAGAATAAAGAAAATGTTTATTCCCTGGCATGAGGTTCAGATTTGTCAGGAATTACCACTAGCATGGTTACAGGCAGCATTTGTTCCTGTTAAGTCTGTTCAGACCTCAGGGCCTAGAGAACTGACGCAGAGATGTATCTGTGACCCCCAAGGTTTTCTGAGAAGGCTGTGGGCTGAATGGGGCCCAGGGGGTTCGGAGCAGGGGAGCAACAGGGCACGTGTTCCCACGAGGTGTGTGCTGGTGTGGGGAAGTTGACCAGCAAAGGTCAAGAGAGGCTCTCGGCTGGGGAGGACGGGGTTCGATCTGTGGTCTGAAAGACCCCTGTGATGGCATTGAGGAAGTGGGGGCAGGCAACAGCCCAGGTGGTGGGGAGGGGCGGATGGGGAGACCATGAGTGTGGTGGCCATGGGCATGGCAGCTTCGGGGGCAGTCACTCTGGCCACGCCCTGGGCTGCTGGTGGTCCAGGCCGGCATGGTCCTTCTTCCCTGCCACCCCCGACTCTCCCCCAGTCTCCTGGCCGGTGCTGGGCTGCGCTGTTGTCTTTCCACCCAGTGAGCCTCTCTTCCAGGGCAAGGGTTGGGTCTGACCCCAGGTTCCCAGGAAATGGGGTAACTGAGTGTGCGATGGTGCTGTTGGAGAGAGTAGGAGCAGCTCCATGGAGGAACCGGGCTTGAAAGGCTGGATGGAATCTCATTAACAAGGATGGACGGAGGAGCACGGCAACATAGGCGGAAGGAACGGCAAAGGCCAAAGCCTGGCGGCGGGAAACCCCCCAGGCCGTCTGTCTGGAGCCCTGATGTGGGGCGTGGGTGTCAGGATGATGAGCGCTTGTATCGCAGACAGGGACACCGAGGGCCGGGAGACCAACCAAGAGGCCGGCTCGGGGAGGCGCGGGCAGCCTGGGGCCACTGCTGCCTGCCTCCTGCAGGAGAACAGGGTCTCGGCAGTTGGGTCCATCCCAGGAAACCCTTGCAGCGTCTTTGGCAAGAGGGAGTGGATGACACACACTCGCACGGTTGTTGGACTGTCGCTCTGAGCCAGGACTTCCGCACGTGTCATCTTCTGGACCCATGACAGCCATCGCGTTGGGAGTGCCATCAGCCCCATTTTCCCCATCCGTCAGGCACATGACCAAGATCCAGAGTCACGTGGTGTGCAAACGCTGGCCCTCACACCCAGGTCTGAGTCCAGAGTGCTGGCCCAAAGCCCTGGCACGGCCGGCAGACACATAGAGTGCTTGCCAGTGGCCCCGGTCCTGCTTGGAGTGAGGAACGGGTGTGAGCAGCGCTACTCTGGGAGCCTGAAGACGCGGCGTGGCTCCAGCCCTCCTGGGATGGACCGGCGAGGGGAGCAAGGTTCCCGTGGCCTGAGCCCCTCACTCTCAATGCTCTCATCCGTCTCCTTGGAGCCTTGGGCCACCCTGCCCGACCTGGGCCGCACGGCATCTCACAGCTTGGAGTGTGGGTAGGGCTGTGGCCTCTGACAAGCTGGGTTCCAGCCACAGGTTAAGTGACCTTGGGAAAGAGACTTCATTTCTTTGTGTCTCACTCTTCTCATCTGGAAAATGGGGATAGTGACCCCCTGCCCGCTTACCTTATGTGAGGACAAGGTGTTCAAACCTAGGGTGGGGAATAAAGAACAAGGAAGCCGAGAATTTTTAGAAAGTATCAGTTTGGTATACTTGCTGCCTCTCCAAAGTAGTTAGGTGTTTTTTATACTTTTTTAAACCTCTTTGCCAGTAAGGCAGTGAGGATCCTCTCCCTGTGTCTGCATATCAGCCCTCTGAAGATGTTGTGCGGGGCAGAGATATGAAGCTGGAGGGGTCCTGCATTCCCCAGCTGTCCCATCCCCCAGCCCTGCCTGAATCCTCTCACAGTAATGGTTTGCTGGGCAGAGCCTGGAAAGGGCCTGGGAGTGGCTGGGATAGAAAGTGCTGCCCAGCGCGGCAGTGAGTGCCCCAGACTCGGCTACTCCCCTGGGGAAGGCTTGGCCCCCTCGGGGCTGTCGCTGGGCGGGATCAGCTGAGCTCCATGGGGGCATGGAGGAGGAGCCCAGCAGGCTGTTTGGATCTGGCCAGGAACTTCCAGCTCCTGGGGGTGAGGGGCCCCTCACCCTAGGGGTACCAGACCCTTAGCTGCTCTGCCTGCGCCTCCCTTTTCCTGAAGCGCCCCCGCCTTTCGTTTTCACTCCCTTCATCTCTGGAGCAGATCCCTGCACGAGTTCAATGCCATTCATTTGCTCTGCAGCCTTGGGCCACCCCTCAGCCACCCTGGGCCTCGGTCTCCCCTCATCCATAGCATGGGGAATTCACACCACCTCACTGCAACGGTGTGGGTACCAGGCCACTGCGGCCTAGTGTGGTGGAGGCCAGCCAGTTTATGATGGGAGCTCCCTGAGCTTCAATTTCCTGGTAAAATGGGAACAAAGTGACACCCACCTCGAGACTTCCGGTGGTTAAGACTCCGTACTTCCAATGCAGGGGGCATGAGTTCAATCCCTGGTCAGGGAACTAAGATCCCATATGCCACATGATACCACACACACAAAAAAAGATACCCACCTCCTGGCAGATTCAGTGAGCCTGATACACAGTGCCTGGCCCACGTGTTAATGCTACATTGTAGCTATAATCATGGCCACGCTGGCATTTTCTGTGTTTCTTCTCTCTAAACTGTGTGCTGGTAAAGCAAGACTTTCCCCTTGAACTTGAGGGTGTCCTGTGCAGTGTGGCAGCCCGAGCCATGTGTGGGGAAGGGCGAGTGGCCTTCACAAACCCCCCTGTCCATCGAAGGTGCTGTACAAACTCAGGGTCCAGTCGGGGTGCAGGTGTGGATGGAGAGCCGTGTGCTGGAGGTCTGTGTGGTCCCTGAGATGGGTCACCACCCTCAGGGACACCCCGACACCTGTCTCTTATACACATCTTCAAGAGAGGCTCTCGGCTGGGGAGGACGGGGTTCGATCTGTGGTCTGAAAGACCCCTGTGATGGCATTGAGGAAGTGGGGGCAGGCAACAGCCCAGGTGGTGGGGAGGGGCGGATGGGGAGACCATGAGTGTGGTGGCCATGGGCATGGCAGCTTCGGGGGCAGTCACTCTGGCCACGCCCTGGGCTGCTGGTGGTCCAGGCCGGCATGGTCCTTCTTCCCTGCCACCCCCGACTCTCCCCCAGTCTCCTGGCCGGTGCTGGGCTGCGCTGTTGTCTTTCCACCCAGTGAGCCTCTCTTCCAGGGCAAGGGTTGGGTCTGACCCCAGGTTCCCAGGAAATGGGGTAACTGAGTGTGCGATGGTGCTGTTGGAGAGAGTAGGAGCAGCTCCATGGAGGAACCGGGCTAGGTTGGGGGGTGGCAGGGCGCAGTCCTCTGGGACGTCCCAGAGCACATCTTCTCCAGGGCTCCCTTTTCTTGCTTACTGAGCTTTTACTGTTCAGGCTGCCCTGTGTGTTGGGGAGTGAGGAGGTGGGACAGGTTGGGAAGGGGCTGGCGGGGCGGGGGCTGGGGGTGCTCCTAACCCTAGGCCATAATCTTGACGCACACACATGCTTCTTGACCCGACCCTGGCCACCCTGTGGTCTTGTCCAGCATATCATTTTACCCTCCCTGTCCACGCATGCTCCTACGCTCCCTGTTAATTCTCTTGCTTGTCTGTGCACATCCCATAATAAGTCAGTAGTCTTTGCTTGCTGAGCACGTCTTTCCATTCCATGCTGGGCCCTTCACATCCGTCGTCTCTCTCATCTTCACAATGGCTCAGTTAAGCAGGTGGTTTTATCTCCATTTTGCAGATGAGAAAGCTGAGGCTCAGAGAGGTTAAGAAACTGGTTTACAGTCACACAGCTGCTAAGCGATGGAATTCTAACCTGGGTCTTGCAGACTCAAAAACCCAAATTTCTTTCCATTATTTGCCCCTGGTACCCATATGCTGTGTTGGTTTTTTCATCCTTTTCTTTACACACAAAATATTTTTATTAACTCTTTTCTCTCTCTGAAATGGACCCTCAGAGGCATGTTTATTGTGACTCTGATGAAGTGTAAGCTCCCAGCCCCTCATTTGGAAGAGTTCTTTCCACAGCCCTGAAAGACTGCCTAGAAATTCTTTGTTTCTCATTTTGTGTTCTTTATCTTAAATTTGACTCCCTACAAAACTGAAGTTTGCACGTACGAACCCTTGTTGTTTAGTAGCTCAGTTGTGTCCAACTCTTGCGACCCCATGGACTGTTAGCCTGCCAGGTTCCTCTGTTCATGGAATCTTCCAGGCAAGAATACTGGAATGGGTTGCCATTTCCTCTTCCAGAGGGCCTTCCTGACCCAGGGATCAAACCCGCATCTCCTGTGTCTCCTGCACTGAAGGCAGATTCTTTACTGCTGAGCCATCGGAAAAGCCCCACAAACCCTCATATACTCCCTAATTTTGTGCTCATGCAGACTTGCAAAATGCAACCTGCCTTTTCAGCACAAGCTGGGTCCTTTTCCACACACAGACACACATACACATGATCTGCTGTGTGTTTATATTCTCACAACACGCTCTCCTTCCTCAGCTTGCAAAATGGCCACTTTTCCTGGCTTCTGCCAGCTCAGAGCTGTGGCCTCACCCTTCTTCACAGGGGGCTCGTCTTCCATCTGGGGGAGAGCGTTGATCTTGGACAAATGCCCAAGTTTTGCTCAGAGGCCATTCTGGAGAACAAGGCAGGCTTTGGGAATCCTGTCTGTCGTAAGAATTCTATCTTCAAGTCACTGATTTCTGCATAACTGGACCTCCCAGCCCCAGACTTCAACTCCCATCCCGGTGCCCCTGCTTCCTGTGGTCTCAGTGTCTGTGAAACAGAGAGAATGCCCCTTCCTTCTCCAGATCGTTGCGCTTGGGGTCAGTGTTAGCTCCGTGTCCTCCTTCCCCTTCCCAAAGGGGAACTCTGAGGAGGTATAGCAGTGGGACACCCTCCCAGGAACCCACGCGTTGGTCTCCTGAGGGACTACAGGTTATACAGTCAGGCCTGCTGCTTTAGAAATGGCTGTTTCCTCGCTTGCCGACCTCGTGTGCTTAGCTCGGCACTGAGCACCGTAGGAGCCATGAAGTGATGTGGGCAGGTGGGTGAAGGGCTCGTGTAGAGCCTTAAACACCAGAATAAGGTGACCTTAAGGACACAGTGTGACCTACTGAAGATGAAGCTGAGGCTGGAGGAAGAGAGGCTGGAGGTGGAAGATGAGTTAGGAGGAGAGCGGCGGGCGGCCACGGCTGAGCGAGGAGGGACAGGCCCTGGTTTCTGATGGTGGGCGGCCGGTGAGAGGGTGGGTGGCCGGCCCCACTGTCACAGTCAGGGACACCTCCCCCTCCCCACAGGGGACCTCCAGGGTCTCCGCTCACCACTTGTCGCTCACCGGCTTAGGGTGCCTTTTTAAAATTTTTTTGACTGCTCCATGACATGTGAGATCTCACCTGCCCGACCAGGAATTGAACCCATGCCCCCTGCATTGGAAACAGAGTCTTAGCCACCGGACCCCCAGGGAAGTCCCTGTGTGAGTCGCTCAGTCGTGTCTTACTCTTTGCGACCCCATGGACTGTAGACCGCCAGGCTTCTCTGTCCATGGATTTCTCTAGGCAAGAATACTGGAGTGGGTTGCCATTTCCTTCTCCAGGGAAATCTTCCCAACCCAGGGTTCGAACCCACATCTCTTGCATTGGCAGGCGAATCTTTACCGTCTGAGCCACCAGGGAAGTCCCTAAGCGGTTCCTTTTTGCCCAGGTGTTCACAGCGGCTCCAGGCAGTAGAAGGAGCCCCGCCCTGCTCTCTGGGCCTGGCTTGGACCTGCTGTGTGACCTCGGGCCTCTCACTGCCCCTCTCTGAATGTCTGATTTCCCCTCTGTGACATGAGAGACCAGAAGACAAACCCCAGCTTCCCTTCCAGTGCTGCCTTGTAGCCTCACAAATGTGCCTTGGGCTCATGCTTTCTTTCTCCTTTCTCCCTGAAGGCCCTTCCCCTCCCTTCCTTTCTTTCACACTTTCTCCTGGGCTCAGCTGTTCTGAGCTGGCATTGTTTTGGTGGGTCACAGACAGGAGAGGGTGCCTAAGGACCCACCTACTTTGCTGAGTCTGGCAGGAAGGGTTAGGTTCTATGTGCTGGGCATTGGCTGGGGTTGTGTGTGTCTTGTGGGCAGGGACAGGAAAGGTGCAGAGACTCCCAAATGAATGACCCCCAAGGTAGGCTTTGGGTGCTGCCTGCAAATCTGAAGTTGCAAGTTTGGTTTAGGGGGGACATGGTCGTTCCCAGGGACTGGTTTCTTAGGCAGAGGACAGCCAGCCAGAGCTCCTTCTCAGCAATGTGCACCTGGAAAGGTCTATACAGTCAAAGCTATGGTTATTCCAGTGGTCATGTATGGATGTGAGAATTGGACCATAAAGAAGGCTGAGCGCCAAAGAATTGATGCTTTTGAATTGTGGTATTGGAGAAGACTCTTGCGAGTCCCTTGGACTGCAAGGAGATCAAACCAGTCAATCATAAAGGAAATCAACCCTGAATATTCACTGGAAGGATGGATCCTGAAGCTGAAGCTCCAGTACTTTGGCCACCTGATGCGAAGAGCCAACTCATTGGAAAAGCCCCTGATCCTGAGAAAGATTGAAGGCAACAGGAGAAGGGGGTGTCAGAGGATGAGATGGTTAGATAGTATCATCGACTCAGTGGACGTGAATTTGAGCGAATGCTGGGAGATAGTGGAGGACAGAGGAGCCTGGCGTGCTACCGTCCATGGGGTCACCAGAGAGTCGGACATGGCTTAGCAACTGAACAACAACAGCAGCACCTGGGAAAGCCTGGCTGCCAGGCCCTGGGGCAGCAGCAGGACCTTCCACCATCCTTTTGTAGGAAAGAGAGGGCCAGCGTGGTGTTGATTTAGGGGAAAAAAAACCAAACTGCTGTCCCCTCATCTCAATCCACAAGGTGATGTCTGAGGTCTGAGCTGGGGGAACCAGCTCCCAGGCACGGTCTCTAACCTGTGCCTCTGGCTCCTGGGTCTCTGGGAGGCTGAGAACCCTGGGCCCGTCCAGACCTTGTGTCCTTTTCCCATAGGTCAACCCTACCCTTAAAGCAAGAAGAATATGAGGTGAGCCTCAGGGGCTGGGCTGGGGGAAGGCAACGGGCAGGGTGTCCCTGGTGGGGGGACATGGGGCTTGGGTGACAGGGCCAGAGCTGGGTGCAGAAGACCCCTGAGCACCCCCATCCCCACGCCCTGCCCCGGCAGGCCTTTCTGCTCAAACTGGTGCAGAACCTGTTTGCTGAGGGCAATGACCTGTTCCGGGAGAAGGACTACAAGCAAGCGCTGGTGCAGTACATGGAGGGGCTGAACGTGGCCGACTACGCTGCCTCCGACCAGGTGGCCTTGCCCCGGGAGCTGCTGTGTAAGCTCCACGTCAACCGGGCTGCCTGCTACTTCACCATGGTGAAGACACCCCATGGCTGCTCTGCCCCCATGCCCCTCACCCCCGCCCTCTGCTCCCAGGGCTCTCAACCTCAGCGCACAATGGACTCACCTGGAGAGCTTTTAAAGGACTAATACATAATAAAAAGTGTTGGCGTGATATGAAGCCCAAGCCCTGCTCCAGATGAGCTAAGTTAGGTTCTCGGGACGGTCTGGGCCCTGGCAGGAGTCTGTGGGCCATCAGAGCTGCGGACAGCCTTTCCCTCATTCTTGCAGCTCCAGCCTTCTCCTCTTCTCTGTCCTCGCTCAGGGCCTCAGTCATTCCCCAGATCCTAAGGGGCTCTGCAGTGGGCTCTGCCGAGGGTTAGGGTTAGGGGAGTCAGGGCTGGATGAACGGGTCTACCAGATGCCCGTTCACGTTGTGTTCTGTGTGCTGAGCCACCTTCCTGATGTCACCTCCTCTGGAGATGCCTGTGTTACTCACAGTCCGTGATCTTCTGAGTGGCCGGGCTCATGACTGTAGAACTCGAAGGCCCTTCCCCTTCATGTCCTGCCAGTGCTCCCTGGCGGGACAACAAACACCCTTGATTGGGTCTGAACACCGGAGCCATCTCCTGGAGCCCTCGCCCCCGCCCCGTCTGCGAGGAAGGGAGGAGGTTGGTCCTCTGTCCCGGTGGAGGCAGGAGGCTGGGGGTGGGAGGGTAACAGGCTGACGGGTGGCCCCCTGCTCCTCTCTGGCAGGGCCTGTACGAGAAGGCGCTGGAGGACAGCGAGAAGGCGCTGGGCTTGGACAGCGAGAACATCCGGGCGCTGTTCCGCAAGGCGCGGGCCCTGACCGAGCTGGGGCGCCACAAGGAGGCCTACGCGTGCAGCAGCCGCTGCTCCCTGGCCCTGCCCCACGTGAGTGCCACCTTGCTCCCGGAGGCCAGGCTCCTCATCCTCTCTGGGCCCAGGCACCTCACCCCTCTGAGCCTTGCTTTCCTCTGCTGAGATGCTGATATTAACACCAGGCACTGCTAAAAATATACTTGTGTATTAACTTACTTAATATTCAGGTTCTATATTAACTTACTTAACCCTTGAGACAGTCCTGTGAGATAGATACTCTCATTATCCCCATTTTAAAGATGAGACAGAGGCATGGAGAGGAGGGAACTTACTGAAGATCCCAGTGAGGGGTGGCAGGGTCAAGACTTGAGCCCAGTAGTCTAACTCCTTTTATATACATACATTATATATATATGATTTTGGGGGGTTTCCCTCATGGCTCAGCTGGTAAAGAATCTGCCTGCAACACCAGAGACCTGGGTTCAATCCCTGGGTTGGGAAGATCCCCTGGAGAAGGGCATGGCTACCCACTCCAGTATTCTGGCCCAGAGAATTCCAAGGACTGTAGAGTCCGTGGGGTCGTGAAGAGTTGGACACGACTGCGCGACTTTCACTTTTATTTGGTTTTGTCTGCACTGGGTCTTCATTGCTGTGTAGGCTTTCTCTAGTTGTGGCGAGTGGAGGCTACTGAAGTTGGGAGCATGGGCTCTAGGACACCGGCTCAGTAGTTGTGGCTCACGGGCTCAGCTGCCCCGGGGCATGTGGGATCTTCCCAAATCAGGGACTGAACCCGCGTCTCCTGCATTGGCACTGAGCCACCAGGGAAGCCTGACCAATCTGACTGTTTCATCTCCACCCCTCTCCAAGAGTCCAGGGTTGCAGTGAGCACCTAATGGGGTGTTGTGTGTGTGGGATCCTGACATCCAGGGTGTCATTAGGTGGGGAAGGTCAATGGGAAAATCCAGTCAAAGGTCTTGCTTGCACAGCTGGGCACATGTCCCCTCTCCATTTATCCATCAACTTAACAAATGTTTACGAAGTGCCCACGGAGTGTCCAGATCTGTGCCATCCAGGGACCCACAGTCTGGAGGGAGACACGTGGAAACAGCCCTGAGGTCTAGGCCTGGCTGCACGGAGCCTGGCATGATCCTGGCAAAGCCCCTCCTCCCCTCTCTGCAGATCAGCTCCATGCCTATAAAGTGCCCCTCCCACTTTGTTTCTGGAATTGTGGGTGTGAAAGGGTTTGGAGAAGGCTAAATGCTGCCCAGGAAGTACTAAGAGAGCTCTCACGAGTGGTCAGGATCCTGGAGGGCTCCCAGGAGGAGGCAGGGCTTGAGTGGGGCTGGAAGAAGCAAGAAAGATTTGAATGGGCAGAGCAGAGACGAGGCTGGAAGCAGGGTGATCAGGAATGTCTGTGCCAGAGAACTGGTCTGGGTTTGGGTTCTAATCTTGGGCATGCTATCTACGAGCTCTGTGCCCTTGGACACAGGGCTTAGCCCCTCTGAGTCCTGGTTTGCACCCCTTTGAAGTAGGGGCGATGACATGAAGTGGGGGTGATGGTATGCCATACACCACAGGGCTGTGCTGAGGACTGAATCAGAAAGTCATACAGGGCAGTGGGCACAGTGGCTGGACACAGTAAGAGTTCAGAACACTCACTCTTGTTATACTTCTGTTTATTGCTTCTCCAATTCAGTTTACTTTACCATTGAGAAGCTCTCTTATGACCTAGTCCCCGACCTCCACCGAGTTCTTCAGCATCAGCAGCAGGTCCACATCTGGGTCCTGGGCCTGCCTTCTCATAGGAGGAGAGGGTGGCTCTCACCTCGCTGTACAGGTCAGGGAGCCAGACCTGTGAGGGCTGGTAACTCCCCAGAGGGACGTACCCACACAAGGACTTCTGCCTTTGAGTCAGAGAATTCCCCCGTTTTCCCGGGCAAACGCTGACCAGGCCCTGCTCTGTGCTGGGTGTCAGGACCAGAGGTGACCCAGACCCAGGAGTTGTCAGTGAGGTGGGGAGGTGGATGAACGAACAGCGTCCCCAGTGCCCGTCTGAAGCCAGGACTGCAGCTGCCGTTTCTCTGTTTACTGACTGGTCTCCCCACTGGACTGGAGCCTCGGGGAGGCCTGGGCCCCGCCTGCCCTGTGACTGCGGTGTCCCTGGCCTCCAGCTTGTGTCTGGGACACAGACGGTGGTACAGACTTGGAGGGTGGAAGGGGTGCTGGGTGCCGTTACTGAGCACAGCCGTGGGCCAGGCGCCTTCTAGACTTCACCCGGCCTCGTTTCTTGGTGCCTGTGCTCCATCTGCTCGTCCTCACCTGCAGAGAGTTCCAAGACATTGTTTGATAAAAGAAGCCCATCATAGAACAAGCAACAGGTATAATATAATCTGACTTATATACAAAAAGAAAGAGAAAATCCCCACAAAGCAAAACTAAACATCCTTTGTCATCCACGTGCATGTGAATCCCTAGCTGAGATCTTTAGGAACACAGAGCACCCTTGTTGGCTAAGCTCCCGCTTTGGGAGTGGGAGTCTAGGGTGAAGGTCCAGGGGAGTCCTTGCTCCCTCTCTGACATTTCTGCCTTCCGCGGTGACTGTTACTTGAATTGTGGAAACAAAAAGATAATATTGAAATGAAACCCCAAATGTATTCCTTTCTACTCCCCATAATAAAGGGAACAGGAGAAGCACGGGTTCCTGGCCCCAGCCCCCCACGCACCGGCCGTGTGACCTGGGCAGCTAGTGTCCCCTCCCAGGATCTCGCTTCCATATCCATGACCTGGGGTAATGGGGACCCCGTCCCCCCTTGCTGGGCTGCACAAGCATTTTGAGCACAGCTTCTCAGTCGAAGCAAACTAACCCACCTTACCCTGTGTCTTGCCTTCTCAGGATGAAAGTGTAACTCAGCTTGGTCAGGAGCTGGCTCAGAAGCTTGGGCTTCGAGTTCGGAAGGCATATAAGAGGCCCCAGGTAGGTGGGCCCTGGGCGCTGGGGCTTGGGTGGGGCTGGGGGTGGGGAGATGTGTAGAGGGGGGCCAGGAGCCTTTGAGAGACATAGGTGAGGGGGGCTGGGGTCAGGCCAGGACAGAGGGGGTAACAGCAGGTAATCTTCCCTGTCTGTTGGCTGAAAACCCTGGAACAACTTTCAGAGCCTCTTGGAAGAAGAAAGGACAGCCAGAGCTCCCAGCTCACCTTAGACACCAGCTGTTAAAGCCTGCTCGGTCCCCTGTCCTGGCCGACCTTAATATCCCAGAGATGGCCTCAGTTGACACTGGTGTCCTTAAGCCTCCTGTTCTCAAATAACCCCTGTGTGGTGCATGTTTGAATTGGTATCTGTTTGGCTCATTGACATCCACGTGTGTTCATTTGGCTCCTACTTTGGGCCAGGAAGCCACATGCCGGAGAGGGTATGGCTCTAGTCTCTGCTGTGACCTGGAGCAAGGTAGTTCCTCTCTCTCCCCCTTCTTTTCCGCATCTGGGATGTGGGGATAATCGTGTCCCCTCTCAGAGGGCTCAGTGCATTGCTAAAGCTGAAGTTCCAGTACTTCGGCCACCTGATGTGAATTGCCAACTCCTTGGGTAAGACCCTGATGCTGGGAAAGATTGGGGGCAGGAGGAGAAGAGGACGACAGAGGATGAGATGGTTGGATGGCATCACCAACTCAGTGGACTCAAGTTTGAGCAAACTCCAGGAGACAATGAAGGACAGGGAAGCCTAGTGTGCTGTGGTCCATAGGGTCACAAAGAGTCGGACACACTTAGCAAATAGCAATAATAGAGGGCTCGTGGGAGGATCACAGGGAGAGAGTGTCTGAGACTGTGCCAGGCACACACAGGAAGTGTGTACCTAGAAGTCCTCTGCCCTGGTTGTGGGTGTAGGAAGGAAACACCCAAATGGAACTCAGAGAGAGGGCGGGTGACTCCCTGCAAGCCTGGGGGCAGGAAGCTTGGGGGGCACTGCAGACCCCCCCACTCCCGCCTGGTTGGGGCTCCCTTGCAGCCCCAGCTGGTGGGAGCAGCTGAGCACCTTTGCAGAATCATCATCTCTTCCTGTCTCTCTCCAATCTCTGGCAGGAATTGGAAACCTTTTCTCTGCTCAGTAACGGCACTGCGGCTGGTGTGGCAGATCAGGTAGGATGCGGCAGGACCCCGAGCCGATCCCCACAGTCTGTACCACCGCCCCGCACCCCACCCCCTGCCCGGGACCAGCCTATCTTGGTTCATCCATCACGAGAGCTTTGGGTTTGTTCTTGGGTATAAACAACCTCAAGCCACAGAGCCAGAGGCAGCACACTGAAGGGCTGGGTTCAGTCTGCCCCCATTCTCACCACTGCAGCCAGTCCCCTGCCTGGAGAAGAGGGGTGATGACAGCTTGGGCCTGCACCAGGCTCCTGAGGGCAGCCCTGGGGCCCAGAGCACCGCCCCCCTCCCAGGAGGGGCCTCCTGGGACCACAGGGGCGGAGTGGGGGTATGGAGCGCGGCTGCCGTGCTGGGAGTGGTCCCTACACGTTAGAGTCAGGGTTAAGTCACTGGAGGGGGACCGTTGGGGGTACCCTCACTCGTGGAGCCCGAGAAAGAAGCCAGTGGCAACAGGAAGAGTGGGAGTAGGACTGAGAAAGAAAGGCGGTTGAGATCGGACCCCCAGGCCTTGTCTCGGGGGCGTGGTAGGGCCCTGCACACGTCGACCCCCACCACCCACCACACAGAGCTGCTCAGGAGGACCTGGGGGGGCGGATGGGCTGTAGGAGCGGACCGTGGCTGGCTCCCGCCTCCTTGTTGTACACAGGGGGCAACTGAGCTCGAGTGACAAGGGGACTTGGCCAGCGTCACACAGTAGGGCAGCTCATTCACTCGTTCACTCCACAGACTCCCAGGGACCCCTCTTGGCTCTGGTCTGCTGCTGGGCCAGAGCTGAGACAGGCGTGTCCTTGCCCTTGGGGGCCTGCCAGGCTGCAAGGGAGGCACATGTGGGCCTGCCTGTGTAGCGTTCAGGATGGTTTGTAACCAGAATTGCCAGGCCTGCCGCATGCCGGGTCCTCAAAAAAAACTAAATTAAGGGAAGGTCTTAGTCTGTTCTGGCCACCGTAACCAAATGCGGGGAATTTCCTGGTGGTCCGCTGGCTAGGACTTGGCACTCATTGCTGGGGCCCCAGGTTCCATCCCTGTTCAGGGAACTAAGATCTTGGCCACGTGGTATGGCCAAAAAAAAAAAAAAACAGTCAGGTACTGGGTGACTTATGAATAAGAAATTTATTCCTCGTAGTTCTGGAGACTGGAGGGCCTCCTGCTGTCACTGGTGGCATGACCTAGAGGAAATGATGTCATGTCCTGGCCTTAGGTTCCCTCTGTAAAATGGAGATGACACGGGCGCCCGGTCCCTGGGTGGGTGTGTGGCTGGAATAAGGGAGTGCAGTGCCCGAGGCAGGACTGGGCCTTTCGGGTCTTTCCAGAGCAGTGCTGGGGAGCCCCTGCAGCTCCTTGGGGCCCGTGAGGGGATGTGTCTGCTCATCACAGCGGGCAGAGTGGCGCTGGGCAGGCACAGCGGCTGCTGAGAAGACATTTGTTGAATGACTGATCATGGCCAAAGGGCCACAGCAGATATGGGTGGGGTGCTCAGCTCCACAGGGGCCAGCCCTCGGTGTCCACTGAGTCTGTAGCCAGGGGGTGCCATGCATGGCAGTGGGCATGCTGCCAAGACAGCCACCCACCCCTGCAACCTTATGGATCCCCCACTACATGTTGGTCACAGGGATGGGAGTCTTTAAGAAGCCCAGGCAGAGAGGACTCCTCGGTGGAAAGGACCGGGTCAGACCCTGCCTCCCTGTGCTAGCATGGTGCCATGTGTGCGTACACATGTGCACACGTGCACACACAACCCCACATCCACCACACACTCCCACACCCACATACCACCCCCTACACAGAGTGGCCTGCAGACACACGTGGGACGGAAGGACGGGAGGGGCCCAGCTGGATCCCCTGGCTTTCCAGAGGTCTCACTCAGATGCTGCATGTGAGCCTGGCCGCTGGGCTCCCCACCAGATTCTCCAATGTGGAGGTGCCAGCCAGGCAGTCATTCCCTGCGAGCCCACAGGGCACTCCCCGTGGTCTGGAGACAGCGAGGCCCTGGGGCCCTCTTGGCAGCGTGGGGAGCCAGACGCAAGGAGGGCTGTGAGATCCAGGACCAGACAGAGCCTGAGGCAGCCTTGGCCTCCTGCTCACCTTGGACTTCGCTGAGCAGCCAGGCTGCGGGCAGGTGGAGAGGAGGGAGCTGCTCACTTGAGGGCCTGGAGGCAGGTGGGGAAAGGCAGGCCACAGCCCAGTGCTGGACACGAGCCAGGCGAGTCCGCTTGGGGCAGGCGTGGAGCCCGGTGGGCAAGAACGCCAGCTTCCCCAGGCCAACCTCCTGGTGGCCTGGATTTAAAAGTTGATGTTTCACTCCCTGTGTGTGGGGCACTGTTCTAAGCTCTGTACTAATGTCAAGTGACCTCATCCTTTTAACAGCCTGGGGAGGAGGGTGACTGTGCTGTCCTCATTTTACAGATGAGGAAGGGGGCCCAGAGAGGGTGGGGGACTTGGCCAGGCCCACAGAGCAGGCTTGGGCCCAGCTTTTCCTCCAGCGGGAGGTCCGCAGGTGGCAGGGGAGTCCCACCTGGGCTGGTTGGGCCTGGGGCTGTAACTGGGCGAGGCGACACTAGTCAATCAGGAGACTGGTGTTTTAGGCTTTGAGCTGTGACCTATCCACGCCTGGCATGTACATGTAGGGCTCATGTAGCCCTTGTGACGGGCAAGGAACCAGCTCAGAGGTTGCATCCCCTCCCTCCGAGGACACTCTGGTGAGAGGCAGACACAAGGCCCTTGCCCAGCCGGCCTGGTGGTTAACACAGCGGGTCACTCAGGGAGGGGGCCCTCCCAGCCCATGTCTGTCTGTCTGACCCGCCCTGTCCCCCTTCTCTACAGGGAACTTCCAATGGATTGGGGTCCATAGATGACATCGAAACAGGTAGTGTCCCTGACGCCAGATGACGGGGTGGAGATGCACCCTGGAGAGAACTCAGCCCCTCCCCCGCCACGACCCCAGGAGGTCAGCTGGGTCAAGCCCCTGCAGATCCCTGGCCCTGCAGACAGGGCTCCTGGGGGCTCCCTGCCCTGGGGACTGCCTGAAGCATGAAAGAAAAGAGTGGGTGCAGGAAAACAGACTCCCCTGCGGGGCGAGTCTCCAGCCTGGGAGGTACGGGGCCACCTCCATGGGACCCAGCTGGGGGTCCATCTCTCTCGAAGTCCTCCTCTCCTTTTATCTTCCTCACTGGCTTCCAGGAGGGGTCACAGTTACAAAGTGTCCTTGAGAGGGGGCGTTGCGTACCCCAGAGGTGGGCACTGACCTGGCCCGTCTGGGAGATGCCGCAGGACTGAAGACCCCTCCACTGACTGAGCCTCCCCGTGGGGTCAGGCCACAGGGAAGGCAGGGCTCCAGGCTCCGGGGAGGTGGGGGAGGAGGGCAGGCGGTGGCTGAGGAGCCCAGGGCCCCGGGCCAGCTCCCCCATTCCCACCAGATGGGACCCCCTGCAGCTACTGAGCCCACCCCCATCCACAGACTGCTACGTGGACCTGCGAGGCTCCCAGATGTGTATAAGAGACAGGCCTGGAGAAGAGGGGTGATGACAGCTTGGGCCTGCACCAGGCTCCTGAGGGCAGCCCTGGGGCCCAGAGCACCGCCCCCCTCCCAGGAGGGGCCTCCTGGGACC